>CM019156.1:2853245-2947167 GCA_009733165.1 Naja naja | reverse complement strand
CTTCCTTCCTTTCCTTCCTTCCTTCCTTCCTTCCTTCCTTCCTTCCTTCCTTCCTTCCTTCCTTCCTTCCTTCCTTCCTTCCTTCATTTGTCAAGTGGTTATTAGATAACAGGTGTAAGTATAAACATAGTTATGAATACATGAAATGGATACATATAAGAGAAATAAAAAGAAACAATAGGACAGGGATGGTAGGCACTTTGGTGTGCTTATGCACGCCCCCTACAGACCTCTTAGGGAGGGGTTGAGGTCAATAGTAGACAGTCTAAGGTTAAAGTTTTGGGGGTTTGGGGAAGAAACCACAGAGTCAGGTAGAGTATTCCAGACATTGACCACTCTGTTGCTGAAGTCTTATTTCCTGCAATCAAGTTTGGTGCGGTTTACCTTGAGTTTGTATCTATTGTGTGCTCTTGTATTGTTATGGTTGAAACTGAAGTATATATCTTCTAGCCTCAAATCATTTGCAAACGGTGCCGGGGTGAACAATCTTTGCTTGACCCCCCCACTCCTGCCCCACGGTGTTAAACCTTACAGGATCCTGCAGATCCTGGGACAAGATGGTAGCTAAACAACAGAACGGCGAGACGTCTTTGTGCAAGGGCTGGTGCTCACAACAGACGCCCCCTGCCTGCCCCCACCCCAGTACTCCCCCCTCCACACACTAATGATGCAAGGCCCAGCCTCCACTAACACCAAGTTTATGAGACGGTTAAGATCTCCCCAGGGCCTGGGGAATCGGAGAGCAGCTGGTGCCCTGAAGTGGCAGCCTGCCATTGAGGTTAACTCTTTGCTGTGCTGCAGCCACCGACGGCTGGCCAGGTGCCAGAGCTCCGTCCTGAAGCTGAGAATCCAGAACAGGGGTCACCAAACTTGGCCACTTTTAAGACTTGTGGACTTCAACTCCCAGAATCCCAAACTTGGCAACTTTTAAGACTTTTGGACTTCAACTCCCAGAATCCCAAACTTGGCCACTTTTAAGACTTGTGGACTTCAACTCCCAGAATCCCAAACTTGGCCACTTTCAAGACTTTTGGACTTCAACTCCCAGAATCCCAAACTTGGCCACTTTTAAGACTTGTGGACTTCAACTCCCAGAATTCCAAACTTGGCCACTTTTAAGACTTGTGGACTTCCACTCCCACAATCCCAAACTTGGCCACTTTTAAGACTTGTGGACTTCAACTCTCAGAATGCCAAACTTGGCCACTTTTAAGACTTGTGGACTTCCACTCCCACAATCCCAAACTTGGCCACTTTTAAGACTTGTGGACTTCCACTCCCACAATCCCAAACTTGGCCACTTTTAAGACTTGTGGACTTCCACTCCCAGAATCCCAAACTTGGCCACTTTTAAGACTTTTGGACTTCAACTCCCAGAATCCCAAACTTGGCCACTTTTAAGACTTTTGGACTTCAACTCCCAGAATCCCAAACTTGGCCACTTTTAAGACTTGTGGACTTCAACTCTCAGAATCCCAAACTTGGCCACTTTTAAGACTTGTGGACTTCAACTCTCAGAATCCCAAACTTGGCAACTTTTAAGACTTGTGGATTTCCACTCCCAGAATCCCAAACTTGGCCACTTTTAAGACTTGTGGACTTCAACTCTCAGAATCCCAAACTTGGCAACTTTTAAAACTTGTGGATTTCCACTCCCAGAATCCCAAACTTGGCAACTTTTAAGACTTTTAAGACCCTCTTTATCCTGTTTTCCCAGCTGCAGTTAATGAAGGGAATCAGGGCCCTTTTCTCCCCTGTAACCCACTTGGCTCCCTTCTCCGTTCCCCCCTGCATGCCCTAGGATGAAGAGGGGATGGCCCTGGGTCTTCCTCTGAATGCCCAGCTGGCCTGTGCCCTTCCCCTGTTTCTTCCACAGCCACTGGAGCCACACTCCCATTCCCTGTCAGCTCTTCCACCTCTCCCTCGGAATCAGATTCCAACAGGGGCATGAGAGGCAGGGGTTGGACTAGATGACCTACAAGGTCCCTTCCAACTCTGATTATCTGTTATCTGTTCTTAATTCCCCACTTAGCAGTTCTGCACTGCAAACCCTGACAAGCAAGAGAAGAGAGGGAGATTTTCGAAGTGTGCCGTTCGAGCAGTCAGCCGGAATGCGGCCATTCAGGTTACGGTTAAGCCACCTTTTGAGACGATGCCAAGCTACTTTGTGCAAAAGGCTGAGCTGAACTTTTAATTCCGGATTAGGTGTCCTGCAATAAGTCAAAACTACCTTACTGCTTACAGACACGTTTACTTGATTCCTTAGGGTAAGCTAAAAATTGTTGTCGTTTGTGCAGGTGGTCCTTGACTTATAGCCATTTCTTTAGCCACTGTTTCAAGTGACAGTGGCACTGAAAAAATGGGACTTATGACTGTCTGTGGAGATTCTCCATCCTCCAGGTCCTGGTTGTCTCAAAGGTGTTCGTTTTTTCAAGAGGCAACTGGACTTACTTGGTTTGGGATTCTGGGAGTGGAAGTCCACAAGTCTTAAAAGTTGCCAAGTTTGGGATTCTGGGAGTTGAAGTCCACCAGTCTTAAAAGTTGCCAAGTCTGGGATTCTGGGAATTGACGTCTACAGGTCTTAAAAGTTGCCAAGTTTGGGATTCTGGGAGTTGAAGTCCACCAGTCTTAAAAGTTGCCAAGTCTGGGATTCTGGAATTGACGTCTACAGGTCTTAAAAGTTGCCAAGTTTGGGATTCTGGGAGTTGAAGTCCACCAGTCTTAAAAGTGGCCAAGTTTGGGATTCTGGGAGTTGAAGTCCACCAGTCTTAAAAGTTGCCAAGTTTGGGATTCTGGGAGTTGAAGTCCACCAGTCTTAAAAGTGGCCAAGTTTGGGATTCTGGGAGTTGAAGTCCACAAGTCTTAAAAGTTGCCAAGTTTGGGATTCTGGGAGTTGAAGTCCACAAGTCTTAAAAGTTGCCAAGTTTGGGGATCCCTGCTTTAGATAGAAATAGGTTTGGTTTATGTTGGTGCCTGAGCCTGGTATTTATCAGATTAATTTCATGACTCATGTCATCTCCTTTTGTGACCTTTTGACAAGCAAAGTCAATGGGGAAGACGGGTTCACTTAACAGCTGTGTTACTAACTTAACATCCACAATAATTCACTTAACAACAATGGCAAGAAATGTGGTAAGATGGGACAAAACTCACCTGAACAAACATCTCGCTTAAGAACTGAAGTTTTGAGCTCATTTGTGGTAACAAGTCAAGGGCAACCTATATATTATTGGTACCCACTTTTTTATTATAACTCAGGCACATGTAGTGCTTTCTGCCCTAATAAAGATTAGTTGGTGGTGGTGATGTTAATCTTTTCTCTTTCTGACCAAGGACAACCTTGAATGGTGTGGAAATCTGCTTGCCTTTGGCACCAAGGGTTTGGGATTGGAGGAAGGAAGGGCTGGACCTGGGCTGGCAAGAAAATGAAGAAATTTCAGGCTGGGCTAGTTTTCTGCCAGTCCAAGAATGGGTGGGGAGGAACTGAGCCTGAGAAAAAAAAACTCTTGTTAAGCCACGTTCCCCAAGAATATTATACTTTAAAGAGCCAGCCTGCCCATTCATGTTTAAGATGGCAAAGGATACAATCCTCTACGAATCGATTCTGTTTTGATTGTGTGCCAGGCATCCAGAAGTCTCTGGTTCTGAAATTCCTGTGCTACCGTTACTTGATTTTGTGTGCTGAGCTGTGATATTTTACCGGCTTAAAACAGGCAAATTTTAGAGGTTAGGTTTAATTCTTGAATGCTGCTTTGGACTGATACATAGGTGCAAATAAACGATGCTTAAATATATATATATATATATTTATTCTGTAGTATAGGAAGATGAATGAAAAAGTAAATAGTACTAATGCGAATAACAGAATTGGAAGGGAGTTTGGAGGTCATCTAGTCCAGCCCCCTACTCAAGCAGGAGATCCTCTACCATTCCAGACAAGTGGCTGTCCAGTCTCTTCTTAAAAACTTCCAGTGATGGAGCATCCCATAACTTCTGGAGACAAGATGTGATGACCCGTAGTCTCTCAAAATAACCCAAAACGTGAATTAAAGTCTGGCAATGCCTTCAACTTAACTGTTTTATTAGTCACAGTTTAAAGTCCCAAAAGTAAATAATGAGGCAAAAGGAAAACAAAAACAAACTGTATTGGCGAGAGTTCCGAAGCAAACCAAGATAAGTAATCATATGTTCCAAGCAGATAACCGGGAAAAGTCCTTGGGAAGAATGCCAACAAATAGAAACCTCCTTCAAAGGAAACACTAACTTTGACTCCAGCAATTCTGACTACGCAGTTACAAACTTATATACATAGCTCCCAGCTGTAAGCCCTGAGGAGGATCATGGCCCTCTCCTCCCGAGGAGACCATGCTTTTCCCTGATCCTCTCCTCCCTGCGTGCCCTGGGATGGATAGGGGATGGGCCTGGATCCTCTTCTGATTGCTCAGCCGGCCTCTGCCCTTCCCCAGCCTGCTCCACCACCTCTGGAGCCACACTGCCACTCCCTGTTGGCTGTTCCTCCTCTTCCTCGGAGTCAGTCTCCACCAGGGGCATGACACAAGTTGTTCCACTGGTTACTTGTCCTCACTGTCAGGAAATTTCTCAATTCTAGGTTGCTTCTCTCCTGGATTAGTTTCCATCCATTGTTTCTTATCTTGGCTTCTGGTGCTTTGGAGTATAGCTTGACTCCCTCTTCTTTGGGGCAGCCCCTCAAACATTAGAAGAGTGCTATCATGTCACCCCTAGTCCTTCTTTTCATGAGACTAGACGTATCCAATTCCTGCAACCATTCGTAAGTTTTACCCTCCAGTGCACTAATCATCTTCGTTGCTGTTCTCTGCACTCTTTCCAAAGTCTCAGCATCTTTTTTATATCATGGTGGATGCAGGATTCCAAGTAGGATTTCAAATCCAAGCAGGACTTCAAGGCTTTATAAGGTGATACTAACACTTCGTGTGATCTTGATTTGATTTCTCTGCCGGTATGAGAATGATAATTACAAATGAGAGTAAAATGAACTAAAAGTTCCAAAATAAAAATGAATTTCGTATAGTAATATAAAACGGGCAACTAATTCAGTCTTTTGAAATATTTTTTAAAGCTGGACCATCTAGAAATATCTTCTCCATCTTATTATTATTATTTGCATAATAAAACATATCTAAGAAACACACTTTAACCGTTTTTTCTCACCTGTGTGGAATGATTTTCTTCGCTGAACCCCAGGTTCTTCACGAAGGACCAAGTATCATTTTTTTTGCAACATTTGCAGCAATTATGTAATATAAATATAATAAAAAGAGGGGGGGGGGTCTTTGAAATCCTGACCACCACAGGATGGCAGCAAACAGTCATGTGCAAGGATCCTCCAGATTTCTGCAGCGGGGAGTTTATAATTCTTTATAAATAGAGCGTTGATATTGAAGAACATCCCTAGTTAATTTCCTTGCCTTTTTTGCTCAAAAATCCTTATATTGATGCTGAGGCTACCTGTTGGTGCCCATATCCTGCCACTTTGGGGTTGCATTCTTGGAATGGAATAGAATAAGGGATAGGATAAGATAGAATGGAATGGAATAGGAATAAAAGAGAAGAGGAAGAGAATAAAATAGAGAATAGAATAAAGAAATATAAGAATAGAACAGAATAAAATAGGGAATGGGAATAGAATACAGTATAGAATAAAATAGAATACAGAATAGAATAGAATAGAATGGAATAGAATAGAAGAAGTAGAGTAGAATAGAAGAATAAGAAGTAGAGTAGAATAGAATAGAAGAATAAGAATAGAATAGAATAAGGGATAGGATAAGAAAGAATGGAATGTAATAGGGATAGGGATAAAGGAGAAGAAGAGAATAGAATAGAGAATAGAAGAGAATAGGGAATGGGAATAGAATAGAAAATAGAATATGGAATAGAATATGGAATAGAATAATAGAATAGAATAGACTAAGGAAAGAATAGAATAGAATAGAATAAGGAAAGAAATAGAATAGAATAAGGGAAGGAATAGAATGGAATAGAATAGAATAAGGAAAGAATAGAATAGAATAAAGAATAGAATAGCGTAGAATAGAATAGAATGGAATAGAATAAGGAAAGAAATAGAATAGAATAGAATTCTTTATTGGCCAAGTGTGATTGGACACACAAGGAATTTGTCTTCGGTGTATAAGCTCTCAGTGTGCATAAAATCTATACATGATAAATCATGATCATAGTCCTAGTGATAGTCTCACTCCGGAGTAAACGCGCAAGGAGCGATCCAGAGCCTCCCGATCCTTCAAACTCGCTCGCAGAACCGCCGCTCTGCAAAGCTTGCGCGGATTTCCAACCCGGGCTCCGCGCCTGCGCAGAGCCGCGCGCTCGCCCCCTCCGCCACACTCCCTCTCCCCAAACCGCGCGCGCGCGCACACACACACATACATACACAGCTCGTGGCTGCTCCCTCAACTCGCCGCCCCTCCCGCCTCCTCCTCCTCCCAGTTCCGTGCCGCTCTCTCTCTCTCTCTCTCTCTCTCAATCTCGGAGAGAGGCTGTTCCCACACCCCTCCCCCGCGGCCGGCTCCTCCCCTCGCGGGGCTGTTCCGCTGCTAAGGGCCTCTCCGCCCTCCGCAGCGCTACGGACCCAAGATGGCCGCCGTGTCAGTTTGGGTCTTCGTTGCCGTCTGGCCTGAGGCGCCCGGGCTCCGCCTCTCCTAGGCCCCGGTAAGGCTCGGGCGCCGCCGCGGGGCTCCGCACGGCCCTCGGCGGGGACGAAGAGGCGGAGGGGGCCCGCGGCGGCGGGGAGCGAGAGAGGGTGGGGGCGGGGGTGGGGAAAGGGAAGGTGGCGGAGCGTCGGCGGCGCGTCGCCTCAGAGCCGGCGGGCGAGAGAGCGAGAGAAAGGGCCCTGCGCGGGCGGACTTCTGGCGTCAGGCCCCGCGGCCTGCTCCGGCCGCTCGCGCTTCACGCCGGGCCTCCCACCACTCCCCGCGGCAGGTGCAAGCAGGCCGCCTTTCGCCGGGAAGCGAGCGACCCGCGCGGGCCTCGCGCCTCACGCCGAGCCGCGCCGTCCTCCGGGCGCCTGGCAGGCCGGAGCGGGGTTAGGCCTCTCTCTCTCTCTCTTTCCTCAGCCGGGGGCGGGGGCTCGCTCGGGCCGCCTTTCCCCGTGGCAAACCCCCCTCCTCTCCCTGGAGGAACGCGGGGAGAATCGAGCGCCGGAGCGGGCTGCTTCGCTCCTCCGGGGCCGCGGCCCTCCGGCCTCCCTGCGTGGCCGCTTCCTTCCACAGCCAGCCTAGCATCTCCGGCAAGCCCGAGTCCCCCCGAAAAGGCTTTTTTCCCCCTTCTTCTGCCGTCTCCTTCGCGGAGACGATAGACTCCCGCTTGGTTTAAGACGGGAGGCCGGCCCCCGTCCAGTCCTGTCCCGCCGCGGGGAAGCCGCTCCCCGCCGCCGGTCGTCAAGAGCGGATGGAAAGTTTCCCAGGGAAAGTTACTTTCCCACAGAGAGGCTGCTGCTCCTCTCTCCCCCTCCGCCGAGGAGTAGGCAAACCCAACGTTAGAGTTGTTGGCCAGCGACGATCCCCAATTTTGCTCTTCTCTTTACCTCTCCCCCCACCCCCTTTTTTTTTTGCTTTTTTAAAATCCGGGAGTTGAGAAAGTTTGCCGGCTGAGTTGCCCCCCCCCAATTGATTTGCGTCTATTTAAAAGAATATAACCACACCACACACATCTATTTCAAAGAACATAACCATCATTATCTGAAATATATCAGCTATGTAATGTTGGCTGTTACATTCTTGCCTGCAAACACAACTCTCAGGGTTTTTTTGGGGGGGGGAATAAGAAGGTGTTTTTTTTTTTGTCTCTCTTTGATTTCTCCCCATTTGGGGTTTGCCTCCCTGGTGTAAACCTGGAACCCGATAAAGGGCATCTATGTGGCTGCCAAAAGTTCAGAGTTGGTTGGGGTAAAAAAAAAGGAAGGAAGAAGAAAAGAAAGGATTGATCATTGCTGTTTAAGATAACCAGTTCTGAAATGCTTTCAGTTTCAGTTGTGGAGCAAGTAAAAGTGTTCTGAGGAGGCAATTGGGGAGCAGTGTTTATAAACAGGGCTGTTGTGACATAACGAATCCTACAATATCTTCGTCGGATTGTGTTAAGTTGCTTAATCTGTGTTCCCCCCCCCCCTTCCCTCTGTTTTTTCTTGCAGGTGCACAGTTTGCTTGTCAAATTGGGAATTACCAAGCAGTGGGATGAAATGTATTGATAGCTTTTTACTTGTGTGGATACGTTTTTTTTTCCATCTGGGTTTGTTTTCTTTTGGAGGGGGAGGCTATTGGAAAGCCATGAATCAGAAGTAGGAAATACTGATGTTTGTAAAAAACAAGAGCAATTTGGGGCCAAAAACGCATATGCTATGATTAACTGGTCCTCTTTCTCCGATCTTCTGTTTTCCCATTGTGTGAAGCTCCTTCAGCATAGGGATAAGGGATAACGACTCTATGGATATAAAGAATTTTTCACCATGGTAAAACTCGCTAACCCGCTGTACACGGAGTGGATTTTGGAGGCAATTAAAAAGGTCAAGAAGCAAAAACAGCGGCCATCTGAAGAGAGGATATGCAATGCCGTCTCTTCATCCCATGGCCTGGATCGCAAAACTGTCCTGGAACAGTTGGAACTGAGCGTTAAAGATGGGACTATTTTAAAAGTTTCTAATAAAGGACTTAATTCCTACAAGGATCCGGATAACCCTGGGCGAATAGCACTTCCTAAACCACGGAACCATGGAAAGTTGGATGGTAAACCAAATGTGGACTGGAACAAACTGATCAAGAGGGCAATTGAGGGCTTGGCGGAGTCTTCTGGGTCATCTTTGAAGAACATTGAGCGTTACTTGAAAGGGCAGAAGGATGTCTCAGCTTTGTTTGCCAGTGGTGCCCCTTCTGCCTTTCACCAGCAGCTGCGGTTGGCCATTAAGCGTGCTGTTGGCCACGGGCGACTTCTTAAAGATGGACCTTTGTATCAGCTCAACACGAAAGCAGCCACACACGCAGATGGGAAAGAGAGTTGTGAGTCTCTTTCTTGTCTTCCTCCAGTTTCCCTGCTTCCACACGAAAAAGATAAGGTAAGAATGGCATGCTTGCTGAAGCTTTGGCTAGTGGTAATGAAGGATCTCCAGGCCTACCTTGAGTTGTGGAATTGTAGAAATGCAACTAGCCAGCCGTGTGCTGGGATTTTCCACGTCCGTTCTTGGCTCAGAAACTGACTTTCTATCAAGACCTCTTTTTTTGATCAGGTGGTGCCATCCGCAGCGTCAAGATTGCATATGCATTCTCAAAAGTGCTACCTTGCAAGGTTGTCGAGAGGATTTTTGAGAATGCATATGTAAATTATCTGAGGTGACATATAATTAAAAAGCAGCCTGGGCATCTAATATATATATATATATATTTAAATTGTAAATTTAGAATGTTGTTAAAAAAAACCCTGGGAGAATCATGTTTGAAGGATGGCACAAGTCCTAAATTTATATAGCGCATAATTGTCACTGGTACAGGTTGTTTCATGGGAGAGTAAAATTTGTCAGTGGAAATATTTTGTCGTTATCTTATTAAGTATGTGCATTATTCAGATGCCTGGATCCGCTCAAAAGTAGGGATGGATTTAATATGGCTAGACACACATTTAATTTTTAATATAATGGTACCAACTCATAATCCTAAATTTGAGACCCTTGTATGGTAACCCCTGACTGGTTTTAAATGAGCTTTGTAATTCAATAGGGCTCATCCTGGCGGTACTTGGATTAGAGATCACCAGGAACTTGAGGGCTGTAGATTAGACTGGGCAATCAAGGTGGTAATTCTTGATATTATTGCCAAGAATATTTGATGTTTGTACCTGTATCAAAAATCAAGCTTGACTCAAAGGTGTACCTACATTGATATTTGTGTGTATTTAAAAGAATATAACAATCATATCTGTTATAAAAATATATTTGGTGTTTGCAGTTCTTTCCTGCAACAGAACTCTTACTTGAACTCTTACCGTGTCTAGAATAGTATAGTCTCCTGCTTGAGCAGGGGGTTGGACTAGAAGACCTCCAAGGTCCCTTCCCCAACTGTTATTCTGAAATTGCATTTAGAATTTTAGGTTAGTCCCTATTTACCAGCAGAATTAAAGATGTGGATTTATTTTCTGACTACAGTGTTTGTTTAACGGTGTGATAAACATACTTTGCTCTGTTCTTCTTCCCTTAGTCTTCATTGATCCCCTGTCAGTGTTGTTCAGCGCTTATCATGGTGGTAATAAGTATAGGGCTGTGCATGGCTTCCCAGACAGATCCTAAAGGGTACTTTGGAGCATCAGTATAGCACCTGCCTGTAACTCATAATCAGACATGGCTTTTCTCGGGATCACACCCGAACTGCAGAGGGTGATCCTGGGAAAGGATGCAGTTGATTTAAAGAGTGCAGTTGCTACTACCTACATTAACAGTGGCATCCAGCTGGAGTATTTCAGATCCAAAGCACTGCGCAGTCCTAGTTATGCTAGTTGGATTCCTTTCACTAGTCCTAAAGCACAGTTGCTTTCAGAAGGAGGAAGAGGAGAGAATTGGAAGTATGATACAGCAACAAGAGAAGAAAGTTTGAGTGTCATATTTGCTTGGTGATCCTATAATTCCAGTAGAAGTGGTGTAATCGCCTGCAACAGTTAAGGTTGACAGTGAAGCGTCCACAGAAGGAAGTTGGAAAGCAGCTCACATTTTTTTCCTAAGCCCAAGCTTGTCAGATGACATATAGTTGGCTCCTAAGCTCACCTTTGCATTGAGTAAGAACAGTATTGGGCAACTTGTTGGGCAGCAGTGTGACCATTAAAGAGTCTTGCTAGCCAAGGAGGCAGCTTATGGCAGAGAATTTAGCAAGCTGGGGCTTGAGTCTCTTATATCGCTTACATGCAGGATGCTGCCATTCTAATAGCTCCTCGATTTTTAAAGTACTGTTGATCTCCAAATGATTTTTTCCTGTATACAGTATGTTGATTATGTCGACAGTTTTTGAGTCTTGATAGATTTGAAATCATAAGAATGAAGTGAATGAATCGCCAATGTAATGTCTAATAGAATGATATGTATGCAAATATTGCTGTGTAACCCTGTTTAC
Organism: Naja naja; assembly: GCA_009733165.1. NCBI lineage: Eukaryota > Metazoa > Chordata > Lepidosauria > Squamata > Elapidae > Naja > Naja naja. The sequence goes on along the minus strand of CM019156.1, from coordinate 2,936,026 downwards.
AATTTGGGGGAGATATTTATTTATTAGATTTATATTCTGCCTTTCTCAAGTCTTACCTGCCTGTCTCCTTGCTAGAAGTAGGCAGTGTTGATTTAGTGTCTATCCTAACTGTTGTTACATTTACTGTCATGTTTAAATGGAGAAGTTCTATATTTCTGGAAACCTACAATTCTTTCCTTTTAAGGGGAACTTTGTTTTATATATTGTAGCTTACTTAGTTTTATCTCCTGTATTAGTTTTGTGAGATAGATTGATCTGAGAAAAGTAACCCTATGATTAACGTTAGGAGAATTTTGAACCTAGCTCTACTGCTTAAAACACTTAAGTTGCCACACTGTTTTTCTTCTCTGCTGGTTAATTTCCTGCCCTGTGGCAATTAATCCCAAATATTACTAAGGTATGATTAAAGAAAAGTATTAAGGAAACATGTGGATTTCACTGAACAATTCACCTTGTATTGTGGAAAGGTGTTTTGCACTTTGATGCCTCCATCATTCTGTTGTTACATGTTGACACAGTGTCTTTATTCTGTGGCACATTTCACTACTAATTCTGCATATTTGTCCTGATGTCTATGCTATTGACACAAGCAAAGTCTACATAATGATGTAGGATTGTGAAATCCCAAAATAATTTCAGTGTTCACTTTTTAGGTGTGCATCTTTCCACTGTGGCAGCAGCCCTGTTTTTTTTCCCTAAAACTCTCTTCTCTCTTTTATTTCAATTCCTAGATAAAGGATATTTATCGTATTACGTTGACAACCTGAAATTATCTTACAGGAAAGTTTATAAAGTTTATCCCAGTGATTTATCTCTTAAGAAGGCCTAGTTAAGATTTGGCATTGTGATGCTTGCTGTTTTTTTTTTTTTTTAAATTTACATCACAGTTTAATACTAACCTGTGAAGTGGTTCATTTGGTTTTGGCTTAGTGTGTTGTATGACCATAGTCACATTGTTTTGTAAACTATGCTTCATGACTTGCTATATCATACTGCATTGCACGGATCCTACCATTAGGACTTATTTAGCAAATTCTTCTTAAAACTATTTCTCAGGCAATATGTGATTCCAATCTATAGACCATAGGAATTGTTGTTAGCCAGTGCAATAATTAGCTTATATTTTTTGTTGATTATAATATAGAGATTTTTCTTTCTGTTATGGCTATTGGGGAAACAAGGGAATGAGTGGAAGAATCTCTCCTCCCCTCCACCAGACCTGTCACTCATCATCATGGAGTTCTTATTTGCTTGTGGGCTACCAGACAAGCAGTTAAAAACAAACCTAGTGTAAACAGATGCTGAGTTCCAAATCCACATCCAAAACAATTGGCCCTTTATTGAAATCTTTCAAGAAGACAGCACTCTCTATACCTCTTAGAGAACATTTGTTTGGTTTACTTTACTTTATTGTCATTGCACCTTGTACAATGAAATTAAATACCTTATTGAATATTTTTGCACGCTTCTTGCTAGTGTGTAAGCAGAACCGGCACTTAATTTATTATCTGTCAGTTTAATTTCTCAATTGTAAGCATCTTGAATATGGTGTTATCAATGGAGCATGCTTGTTTTATAAGGTCTAATATAATGGAATAGTCTGAAATCCATATACTTTTATTAACATTGTTTTTAGAAGTCCAGGAAGTGTCTCTTGGTAATAGTTTCTTAAAGTGCAGGCCCTTAAAACAGTGAGACATAGCAATGGTCTTTGAACTACGGAGCTAACTAGCTAATAGATTTCATCTCCTGTAATACAGCTCCAGCTGCCTGTAATTATTGCAGGCTCGAATCCCACCAGGCCCAAGGTTGACTCAGCCTTCCATCCTCTCGGGGTAGGTAAACTGAGGACCCAAGATTGTTGGGGGCAATAAGCTGACTTTGTAAAAATGCCACTTAGGAATAAGCAGGCATATACAATGGAAGGAAGGCTATTGCTGAGCGCATTGGGCTGTATCCCAAAAACTGTAAGCCGCCCTGAGTCTCTGGAGAAGGGCGGGATATAAATATGAATAAAAATAAAAAATAAATAAATAAATAATAGTTGTGCTGATGTGTTTTATAAGGTCTTACAAAGTTTACATATTGTAAGTTGCAGAAATACTACTGTTTTGTAAGCTTTCTTACTAAGTACTGTAAAATTTGCAAGTTGTGTGTGCAGAACTATTTTGTGTATGTTGGCTGATTGATCAAGTTCTTTTGTAAAATGATCTTGCCATTTTTCAGATACGGTTGAATTATCTAAAGTATGACAATCTTGAAGCCTTGCAATAAAATATTTTAAATTACAGCATTCTGAAAGTTCTTGTAGAATAAAGGTTTCCTTATTTTAAAGAGTGATATATGATTCCTTGGGGAAAATTATTTGAGAAACAGTGTGCTCTCAGATATTTTGTGCCTGGTACTCCTGTGGTTTGTTTCTGTTGGAAGTTGTGGTCCATAACAGCTGGAGGGACCTATGCTAGGAAAGTCTAGCAGCTGTATATGCTTACGTTTTGGAAAACCTCTAGAATTGTTGCTCCTAATTCTCAAAAGTAAACGTTTCCTTTGGCCCCCAATGCTTCAAAAGAAACACCATTTAGTAAATTATGGAGAATGCATGTTTATATTGGCTAACAGCTCCATTCATTGCATGGGAGCCAATGTAGTGTGCCAAGACATAAAGACAACTCTTTGTGATTCAAAATTTAATTGACCTGAAACAGTGGTTAGATGATATTGCTGTGTTTGGATCATTGTATTTCGGTTTAATAACCTCAACTAAATACAAGAATGCCTTCACTCTTTTCATGAACTGGCAAACAAACCAGGAAGTCTTCCATTCCTTGTCCAAGATGAATTAATAAATTATGACTTGCCAGGCAGGACATTAATACTTTCCCCAGCTTTTAACTGTAACTTTCCAATTTAAGAAGTAGGAAATCTTCCACGTTTGCTTTCTATGTAATTCATGCTCACCTTATTTCTTGGCTGTTCATTGAACTATTTCCACATGACGTATTGGGACTCCCCCCCCTTTGCTAAACCGGGCAGGGGCATGGCCTGTGCATGACACATCCAGCCCACAGGCTGCGAGTTTGACAGCCCTGTTAGCCATTAGCCATTAATCTCTAGAGCCCAAAACTGCACTGCTCACAAAACCTGTCTTTGAGATGATGATGATGATGATGATGATGATGATGATGATGACCCAGAGGGGAATGATGTGTATCTACCTACCATGGAATATAGTCTTTTACTATTTCCAGACTTTTTCAAGTAAGTCACTTAAGCAAGCTTCTTCTAGATCCCAGCCATGTCCTTAGACCAGAGGTCCCCAAACTTGACAACTTTAAGACTTGTGGACTTCAACTCTCAGAATGGAGAATTCTGGGAGTTGAAGTCCACAAGTCTTAAAGTTGCCAAGTTTGGGGACCCCTGCCTTAGACTATCATAGTTCTGAAGTCAAAAGGTTGACAAAGTCTTGTGGGTTCACTGGACTATCACTAGCCCTGGGTAGAATCATGATTGTCAGAAGAACAAGAAAATAAAAACAACAGTATTGGTCACTTCTAAGCTGTTCATTTCAGTTTCTATTTGAGCTATTCATAGCCACAACCTCCCTTGAATCAGAATCTTAGCAGTTTCTCCCCAGGAATTTGAACTTAGTGGATGGGGAAACAGGACCACAAGCAAAAAGCATTTTACTCTTCTGCCTCTTGCATTTATATGTCCTCTCTGCTTTTTCCTCTAAACAACGTCCAAAGGAAAGTAAAACTGTAAGGTTACCATTGTGGACTGTCAAGAAACCGGGCAGATGTCCTGTCTGTTTTGGGGTAGAAGAACCAGGGAGAATTACATGGGGAAAGATATAGTTTGGTCCAGCTTATGAGAAATTCAGCAATCCAGGTAGCCCGCGATTTAGAGCAGTTCATTTAGTGATCATTCAACCTTACGACGGCACTGAAAAAAGTGATTTGTGAGCATTATTCACAGTTATGACTTTTGCAAGCATCCCATAACCATGTGATCAAAATTCAGAGGCTTAGCAACTGGTTCATATTTGTGTACGTTTCTGTGTCCCAAGGTCATGCGACCTTCTGACAAGCTAAGTCAACAGGGAAACTAGATCCCCTTACTAACAGCTGCAGTGATTCACTGAACAAATGTCTCGCTTAACAACTGAAATGTTGGGCTCTATTGTAGTCGTAAGTCAAGGACCACAGCTGGATTTTGTGCACAGCCATTTTAATAGCAAGTAACAGAAGAATTGTAGAATTCATGCATATGAAATTGGTGCATCATTTCTATGGTCTTCAAAAGTGCTGAGTAAATGCTTACTGAGTTTTCTGGTACTCTATTATGTCAGTAATAACAGGTTTTCAGCATCAAATCTTTCTTTTTTCTTTTTCTTTTTGCTCTTCTGACCTGCCATTTCCAAGTGATAGTTTAACTTAATAGAGAGCAGTTTTGATTTATTGAAAAAAGTTGTATCATTCGATAGTATTTGTACTAATGTTGCAAAGTACCTGACATCTCACTAATCTTGTGGAAAGAACAAAAGATATGATAGTGATCCATCTGGAGAAGGACTTGGTAATTTATGTTTTTGGCACTCATGGCCATTTGGTTTCAAATCCTGCTGTGTGTAGCATAATTCTCAATGATCTGTTCTTAGAACACAGATATTTGAAACAGTACGGTAATAAAATACATTGATTTTGTAAAATGAATCAAGACAATTTACCATATTTGCTTATCTGAGTTTCTAATGCATACATTTCCTAAACAAAATATAAGATAAAGTTTCATTTGAGTCAAGCTCAATTCCCGGTGTGGTTTTCTGAGAAAATAGGGTAGTCTACTTCCAGAATATTTTTTCAATATCTTGATCTCTGCTGGTCTATGATTGTAATAAAGACTGATTTGATTTAATTTCCTAATCTGTAGCCTAGTAGTCTGTCATCTAAGTAAATTCCAGGTCTACCTTGGTTCCATTTTGAGATCACCCAAGGTTAGCTAGGCCCTGTTACTTGATACATATGTTACAAATTAGCTGTTAAAATGTTTTTAATAACCATGCATTTTATATTTTAAATGAATACGATCTGATTTCTTGTCATGCAGCCCATTTCCGTGATGGCATTACAGAATATTTATTGAAGTGTGTATCTATGAATTAAGGATTTTTGTTTGGTTTTATTTGTGAATCCCAGCAAAATTGCTTACTTAGTCTTTCACTATGCAAAATTTTCGAGAAGCTTAATTGGGTAAACCAGTGTTTCACCAAAAGATTCTGTGTGTCTGTGTTTTTAACATATTTGTACTCAGCTTTCATTTTAAACCAGATCATTACAAGTTTCTTTTATTGGCTGTCTCTTAATCACCGTTTTTTATCCAGTTTAAATGGTAAGATAGCGCAATGTTATTAAAATCTTCTGCTTTATTGGCATTTTTGGATGGGTTGCTTAGAGCTATTTTAAATGAAACATTCTGCCAGAGAAATCTTTAGTCATAAGAGAGCATAATTCAAATCATTTCTATTCTTACTAATGAGAGTAGCTTGTAATACAGCTGCAGTTCCTTTTGCCAAAAAGGAGAATAGCTAATACTGCTTAGCCCAGGGAGGAAGTAAACAAGTTTATTTATATCTGTACTTTTAATTCTGGGGATTGCCTCTCTGATTTGACAGGAGAGGTCTTCTCAACCTTTGGACAAAGTTTCCTCGAGACACAACCTGCAATACAATATCTGTATTCCTCTTAGCAAGCTCCAGTTGACTCAGTTCTAATTATGTTTGAATAGATATTTATAGACACTAATTCTAGTTTTAGTTTTTGTTGACATAGCTCCTTATCGGTCTCCTAACATTTCTTATGAAAGATTCTAAACTGAAAGGTACTTTGTGTGTGTGTTAAACTAGGTGCAGCAGCCAATCCTGTGTGAAGGAAATGAAACCTTGCATGCTGAGTAGGCGTAGATTAAGAATAGAAGCAACTGAAACATTAGGTGTTTTACACAGCATTTTGAAAGCATTAGTGAGTTGCTTATTTTCTCACAGGAAAGGCGAATTAGTTGCCGTAAAACAACTATTTTGTGTTTACCTTCCCTGCCTTATTTAGATTGCACATTACTTAGATACCAATTGGTAAAATTTAACAGTCTGAAGTAATATTTTTAGTTGTTTGGAATAGATGGCTTAAATGACTTGTTTCAGTTTTATAATTCCTTTGCTTTCCATTTTTGAGGCTGGAAATTTGGGAATTGAATTATGGAGGTTCTTTTGTGTCTTAGATTACCTATCTGAGGTCATGCAAAACCATTCCCAATAGTAGTTGTTCTAAGGGTTCAGTGTGTTCCTTGGTATGATTTTATATGCATATGTAGAAACATCTGGAGGAAATAGTTTTTGGACCTGAGCTGCTGTGAACTGATGGTAATTCTTCCTTTCATTAGATCCAGATGAGGAGCTGTGTTTTTATATTTACGCTTATGATTGGAAGTCATTGGGCCAGTAGATCAATGCCTTCCTTATAAGATAAGCTTCATAGTCTGAAATATACCCAGGTTATGCCGTGAATCCTATTGAAGATGGTTTGTGCTGCCTTATCAGTTAGCCCTGCTACTGGAAGATACAGCTATGCCTTGGGGACATCCAATTTAGATTGGATGAATGAAGGTACCTTTAAAAAGGATTCAGGCAGTTTTGTGGGTTTCAAAGACTATTTGCTCCTCTTACACCATCAGAGATTATGGTATTGCTTGCTTTGTTGATTGTCCATGCACTTCCTTTAGCTTTAGTATATCAGTTTTGACTTTGAAATAAGCTAAATATGACAACTAAGTGTGAGGAGGAATTAATAGGGAAAAAAAGATCTATATAATACTTGGATAATCACAGTTTATCGTTTTCTCCTATTGGTGTGATATTTTGTTTGGATTTTCCTGCTAAATACATTTTAAAAACTAACTATGATCTTGTTTCAAAAAGCTTTTGATCCCTGGTTTCTTGTCTCCTTTTTTCTACGGTACATAAAAAAAAAGACACTGTCCACCTGGTTAATATAATTTAATCTGGGATTAAAACAACACAAATGAGGCAGAGGTTTGCAATGTTCTGTTGGAATTTTTAGTATTTTTAAACAAGTAGGACATTCATCTCTAATGGCATGTCTAGAATAAACTTCTGAAAATCTTCAAAAGACAGGTAATTTCTTGCTCTTTATTTACATTGCCATATCATTAATATTGCATTTCTTCCTAAGCAAACTTTGGAGGCAATAGTTAACAAGCAGAAAATTGACACACTGCTTATGGAATAGTTTGTTTTGGATGGAGCCAATATAAAAAAGAAAAAAATATCTGTGGTTGCTGGAGGAGTGTAGTCAGATGAGAGCAGACCTCACACCCCTCTTTAAGCAGGGTGTGTTCCAACCAGAGCAGGATTAGATGAGTTGCTGTATTCCAGCTTGTTTATATCTGTCAAGGGGAGTCATGATCTCAACAGATGGCCGCCATCTGTGCGTAACTCTGGAAACCTCAGTGCCAGAAAATTAGCCTGAATTTTCTTCCCTGGGTTGGCGAACAGGTGAAATGATTCCTAATAACAAACACAATGCATCGTGTAAACGGTATCCATTCGCGTGTTTCCATCCCAGCGACAAGAAACAAAGCAACAGGAGGAAGCAGAACCCGAGTTGGAATTTTAAACAAAGAAACCCGACAGACTAATGGCATTTAGTCAGAAAGGCCGCAAAGGACCCCATCTAGGTAAAGGCGCAGGAGCTGAGGTCCCCCAAAATGGGCCCCGTCGGAAAACGCCTTCATTTGGTTAAGGGAGTTGCTGTAGGAACTCAACTTGAAAATGCTGCAAAGGGAGTCCAATATTAATGGATAAAACCCAAGCCAGTTATAACACCTTAAACATTTTTCCCCAGTTAAAGCAATTATTACAAGGTTAATGGACTCTGGTGCTGGCATAAGCTCTCTTTAATGGTCTTGAATGCACCCTCTTCATTTGTGCTTATTAAAGCTAACTAAGTAGGGAGGAGTTAATTGGAAGGCGATTCGTTCAATCTGCCAATATGGGGGAGATTGGCTGCTATAACTTTGTCAGCTATTAGCCTCCAGATTTATTTGCTGGGTTATTTAAGAATGAGCAATATATAGAAAAGCTGTTAATTGCCCTGTCTTCCTCTCCCAACAGTGAGCCTGTTAGTAATTATATGGACTGTCTGTGATATATATATATATATATAGAAACAAATAGTTACCTGGGGTTCAAAACACTATTTTTTTTGGTGTATGTTTTAAAAACGTTTAATTAAGAACAAGTATGCTCTTAATTTAAAAGATGCTAAAAGATCTCTGCAATATAGCTGAATCTATTCCCAGTGATAGTTGCAGAGCACACTTGCTTTCTCCCACGTAAGGTTAAGTGGTCTTATGTCCGTACTTCCTTCTTTACCATACAGCTAGTCCTTGGCTTACGACCGCGGTGGAGCCCAAAATTTCAGTGGCTAAACGAGACAGCTAAGTGAGTTGTGCCTCACTTTATACGACCTAGTTTTGCTACAGCCGTTAAGCGAATCACTGCAGTTGTTAAGTGAACCATGCGGCCATTCAGCACATCTGGCTGGAAGCCAGCTGGCAAGGTTACAGATGGCAATCATCACATAACCCTAGGTCATTGCAGCTGTCACAAATACATGCCAGTTGCCAGGCGTCCGAATTTTGATCACGCGATCACATGGATGCTGCAACAGTTGTAAGTGTGAAAACTGAGCATTAATCACTTTTGATTAATCCTAATAAAATTCAGCTTGATTACACGGCATAGTCCATTCTTCTTAAGCCTGTGCAATTTATGCAACTTTTATTTAAACCTAAGCTTTAAAGGGGTTCTTTCTTTCTTTCAGCGTTTTAGGCCTTAACAATGGTAATTATGTGCCAAAAAAAGAGGCCAGTTCCATGATATATATTGTATATTAGAAAATTAGGCATATTTACTGTTTATTACTTTTCCATCTGGTGTTGTTTTGCAGGAATTGGCACGGACGTGGTTGGGTTACAGTCAATGTGAGCAATTTTGCAGGATGAGATACGTAGTTACTTTAGCAGTTTGTGTTGTCTTCCACGGTTCAGGAATTCTGTATTTCTTGTTTAGAAAGGAAAGGGTTAGGGTTCCTTTCCCTACGCAGGAACAGCCAAATTACAAAATGGGTGTTCCAACATGAGTGTCGTACTTATCCCCGCTGCTGTTTTATGGCTATGTTGATTAGTAGTAGACCCTTCAGAATTTCTCTGCACACGACAGTAAGGTTGGAAGATTATGGAAGGTTGTAGGCTTGTCTGTTTCAATGGGCTGTAGCAGGCCTCTGTTTTTATGCTGTTAGATTGAGGAGAATATGGATGGAAAAGGAGGCACTTGAGGGCAGGTATAACACAGTGACCTCATCACGCTATTCACTTTGCTCTGCTGGAAGAGGATGCGATGTTTGCAGGCCTAATGTTTATGATTGTCTTTTAGTTGTTGATTCAGTGTGTGGATTGCACTTCTGTTGCTCTGTGTGTGTGTGTTTGAGGCAGCTCCCACTATTGCGATGCAGAGATGAATGACATAGAATAAAGGGGAGTTTGGGAGAAACAGGGGCTTAAGAAGTAAAGGTACCTCAAGCGAGACTAGAGAAGATGCATGCAGCCATATATATACACAAAAGTAAACTGCAAACTTTGAAGGAATTAAGGCTTCCCAGGCATATATTGACGAAATAGCCATGCAACTCTGTAGCTCCACTGAGGAATCTAGTCAATATGGTCAGTAGCTTCAGTGCGAATTGTGGCCAATAAAAGGGCAAAATCACATTATGATTTGATGTTCAGTATAAACCAGACAGTACTATAAAATATATTTTAAAAATACTAAGCTATCCTCTCTCTTTCTTTCTCTCCCCTCTCTTCACTTTATGGCATTTGTCATTACTTTGGATATTTTATATCTGTTTGTTCAGACTGCAGTCCCAGGTTTAGAAACTAATTTTTCTTTCCTTGTCATTGCCAAAGGGAAGCTCAGAACCGAGTTGCTGTCAGCTGTAAAGTTGTTTTTGAAATGGTTGTCCTTTATGTGATAGAACATGTTCATTGAACCAATAATAAATGCTTTTTACAGAAATAAGAAATGTTTTCCCCTTCTTGTTTGGCACAAGAAAAGCCAGTTCATGATAATAACATGAATCTTTGTTACAACTGGAGTTAATTTTAAAAATATGTGGATCAACTTTGAAATCTGGGGGAATGTTCCAGTCTTCAGGCACACTCACCTTAAGAACTGTGGCTGTTTTTGTGTCTTTTTGGCTTTGGAAATTTATTGTGGAAATTAATACTCATCCATTGGTACATAGTACTGAACTGACTAGTGTTAGTTTAAGGCAAGTGGCGTTGATCCTTTTGTCAATGAATGTTGGTGATATTTATATAGGTTCAAGTAGAATGGAGCTGATCAAGTGGCTGATCTGATTGTGTTGTTGCTGCCATGGGGTGTATGTGTGAGATAGAGATGGATGATGACGACGACAACAATGATGATGGATCTTTAAATATTGTAAGCTGCCTGGAATCACCTGTGTGTGAGTTGTGATGCTATATAAATTTAAATAGGAAATATAGAAGGAGGGAGGAAGGGGGGAGGAAAAAAGGAAGGAACAATGGTTTTCACCCTGAAATAGCAGTTGAAGTGATGATAAGAAACTCCATTTGGTTGTTACGTTTCCAAGGTAGAGGCATTTCAAAGTGGGCTGTGTTTAGGGGATTTAAGAATGCAGTCTTCACTAATAAAGAATTCACCATCTTTCAGTGGCATGTTTTTAGAAGCAGCCTTAAAAAGCAGTGGTGTCCAACTTTAAGATGGGTGGACCTCAATCCCAGAATGCTGTCTGGGGATTTCTGGGAGTTGAAGTCCACCAATTTTAAAGTTGCCAAAGTTGGACATTGCTACATTAAAAATGGAAGAACAATGAGCCTAACCCTAACCCTACTGAACATGGAGTTGTGTTGAACTGCAACTTTCGTCATCCACACCCACACTCACTGGTGTGAATGATAGAGGTTGCAGTCAGGCGCATCTGGAGGTTCAGTAATGTTATAATGTTGACCGCTAAGCATAACCTTAACGCCTGCCAGATATAATTGTAGTTTAACTCCATCTGGAGGGCAGTTGATAAAAGGCTCGTGTAATGAATCGAGCTTTATCTTTTGTTTGATTCAAGAACTGAAGCAAAAAAGAAATGCTTGACTTGTGAGATTACAGTTATTTATGAACTTACGGAGTCGGGTATCGTTCTCTGTAATGTTTTTTCAAAGTACATGGATTCCCCAAAGAATGCCTCACAGCCACTTCTAAGGCTTTGGGCTTCATGTCAGAATTGAGTGGCGTTTTCTGTATCCTGCAGCAGTAGATTAAAAAAGGACTGATCTTAAAACCGCTGCATGTTCAAAGGATGCTGCTGTTTCCAAGGGTACAGTTGGCCAAGGACAGCGAGTAGTCAATTGTCAGAGCATTCTGAGATTTATGATACTTTTAATCTGGAGATGTTAAAAGGGGGATGTTCATTTGAAAAGGAAAATATATATATCAGGAGCTCCACACAAGCTGGCATAAAGAGCCTTGTGATTCTGAATGGAGGGCCAATCTGAGGAAGTTAGCTTGGGGTGTTTTCACTGCCACTCTTCTCAGCCTGTCTTTGCCATAATATTCTGCACTAATAGTAATGCAAGGCTAGGAGAATTAGGAATATACTTTCGAAGATCTAACAGGAAGGATGATGTATCCAAGGTTGAATTACTACTGAGTAAGAGCGATATATAGGAGGGAGAAAATGGCCCATCTGCCCTCGCAGGCTGCCTTTCTACTCCCTACCTATGTTCTGAGAACATAAAAGTAAATCCGCCTCCAGGTACTTAACAGTGTGTAAACATGAGTGCCTGTCTGGTTTTTTTTTCCTTTCTTTTTTAAACTGGGTGCCCAGACTGTCATTGCTCCCTGCTCCCCTTCTGCTGTTTGCCTAAAGCAGTTAAAGAAAGCAGAAGGGTGGAAATGGAACAAATGCAGCAAATTGCATAATGTGGCAAGGACCTCGTTTTCTGCAAGCAGGAGTTGATACTCCAGTTGTGCATCTGGACTGAGAACTCCCCAAAGAGACGAAGCGAGCTCTCGCGCCTGGAGAAGAGGAGAAATTGTTGGCTGCTACCTCCATGTATACACATCTCGGTGTGTTTTTGTATTAAACCTTCCTTTCCATAAATTGTTCTCTTTTCGGTGCTTCGCTATGGGAACAGTTTAGTCTTCCCTTCTGTCAAGCAACTGGGCTTCCCAGACAGCTTTTGTGTTGTGCACTGAGAAGCTGGCAACCCTTAAAACGGTCTCACTCCCACCCCCACCCCTCCAGCCTCAGATTCTTCCCTTTTTCCCTCCTCCCATTTTCCCTTCGGCTCTGCTGACATTACATCGATAGATGTGCCTGAAAAGGAAAACAGCGGAGAGAGTTGAACGTCTGCCAGATTCTCTTGCTGCTCTCCCTTGTCTTTTTCCCCTCCCTCCCTCCCTCCCTCCCTCCCTCCCTCCTCTCTCTTCCAGAGATTTCTTTGCTGCCTATGTATAGCACCAGGGATATCTTACACCCCTTCCTATCATAGTTGATTCAAAAGATTAGTCTTTCCCCTTGGCTTCCTGGCCTACTCTCTGTAATTACACGTATCCTAACTGCATTCAGTGCACTTCCTTTCGGAAGGTACTGGTGTTGATTGCACTTGTAAAACTGTTAGTTTATTCTTCGGTTGATTCCCTTCGGGATGCCAGCTAGAGGAAAGCTTTTATACTCTCCAAAATGTTTTTCTTACCCTCTGCTGTGAGTCTTTCCCTATCTGTCCTTCAGAGTTGCTCATTTGTTGCTTCACTGACCAGAAGAGATGAGAAAAGGGTCAGGTGAGGGGAATATAAAAAAGGGAGATGGGCTGCAGAAGTTTCGATTAGACCTTTTCCAGGAATTTTTCAATTCTTCAAAAAATTTTTTTATTATTTGCAAAAGAAAAGATGTTTACCCTATTGTTGTCTTTTCCTACTAAGTGGAAAGGATCTGTTAGTGGTTAGAGTCCTTCCTTCCTGTCACCCACTTGCATCTTCTAACCATTTCATTCTGATCTTCCTGTATGTTTCGTTTGGTGAAATGCCCTCTAACATCAGATTTAACACCTACAGGAAGAGGAGGGGTTATTTGTTGGCATATTTGTTAGAAATCCATCGATATCAGTTGGACGGCTTGTGTTGACATTTGGATTCCACATAACTGAGAATGAGGAAAGGGGGGAAATCTAGAACCAGCACACAGACAACTCAATAACACTGTCCCAGTAATAAATAATAATAATTGGTTTGGAGTTTTGTTTGTAGAATCAAGTTCTCTAGCAAAAATCAGACATAATATACCCCATCTCTACTTTGCAGCTAAAATGGCTTTTTTAAGGAGCCACCCCCCCTTTTCAGATGATTCCCTGAACAACCCAGTTACACTGGGGCGAGATATATTGCTGATAATGTCAAGAAACTGATTGATACGGCTGATGTAAAGTGCTAAGAGCATATGATTTATAGCAAACCAGAGAGAGTTACTGCCTTCTGTCCTACAAGCCAAGTCTTTCCCATCATTTTATTGTGTCAATTTTGTTGAAACAGCATTTTATTATTTCCCAACCATCAATAAACTTAGAATGCAAGATTACCAAATTAGTAAGTATGGGGAGAGTTTGTGCCATATACACAGTAGCCTACAGGTAGTCCTTGAATTACAGCAGTTCATTTAGGGACTGTTCAGTTGCAATGACACCAAAACAAGTGACTCTTGACCGTTTTCCATACTGGTGACCGTTGCAACATTCTCATGAACACGGGATCAAAATCCAGTCGTTTGGCAACTGATTGATATTTATTGCAGTTGCAGAATCCTGGGGTCCCCTTTTCTGACCTTCTAACCAGCAAAGAAGCCAGATTCGCTTAACAACCCCACTACTAACTTTAACAGCTGCAGTGATTCACTTAACAACTGTGGCAAGAAAGGTTGTAAAATGGGGGGAGGGAAGGCAAAACTCATTAACAAATGTTTCACTTAGCAGCATAAATTCTGGGCTCAATTGCAGCCATTTAAGTCTGCTTGTATAATGATCCTCAACAGAAAACTTGACTGACTTTGTCTTCTCAAACCACTGACTTGAATCCTGGTTGGATCATGTGAGCTAAAGGGGCATCTGTTGTTCAGGCAGCTTCTTCCTTGGACCTGACACACCACTTTTCCCCCATATATGTTTGCTCCTGCCAGAGTGATTTGGACCCAGCTTCCTTTCAGCTCTGTGTTCGTTGCCAGCTACTTCGACTTTGAAAAGGGAGGAGCAGTCCCAGAACCCCAAGTTCTTCCATCTCCCATCTGATGTGAAAGTTAGGCTTCTTTGCCGTGCCATCTTTATACAGTATTTTGCAAACATGCTAATTAATGAAAGCTTGTGTTCTCTTTCTCCCTCCTCCTCTCCCCACCCCCCTCCCTCCCCTTGCAGCCAGTTGCTGAACCAATCCCAATCTGCAGTTTCTGCCTTGGTACAAAAGAACAGAACCGAGAAAAGAGACCTGAGGAGCTGATCTCTTGTGCCGATTGCGGCAACAGCGGTAGGTGACTTTCCGTGTAAAATTTGGGGCACTAAGGTTTGTTGGCGCCAGGGATGATCCATCTGTTCATCTGGTTGGAAACACACACACACACACACACACACACAGTCTTTGTCCTTCCTTAGTCCAGATTGCAAGTAAATAGTTTTTAAAGGTAAATGGAAATAATTATAATGTTCTCGTCCCCTAGTCGATTCTATATCAGTTGCAGAAAAGCACCAGAGGCCAGGCCTTGTTTAGCTGCAGTAATTCCCAGCTATTCAGGGGTTTCCATTTGAGTTTCAGTGGAGATCATGCACGAATCTGTCAGTGTGCGCTGTTTTTAAACCAGCCCATTGTCCTTATTGCTCAGGGTCTAGAAGTCATTGTTGATATAACACAGCTATTTTTGTTCTTACCAGTAGTCCTTGACATACGGCCATTCATTCAAGCACCGAACAAATGCTAGTTAGGACTGGTCCTACTCCTCGTAGTTCCTTCCAGCTCAGCATTCTCACAGTCATGCGATCTGGGTGCTTGTCAGTCAGCTCACACTTACGAGTGCTAGTGAACACCTGAACTCCATTTGCAACCTTTCCCTGCCAGCTTCCCCAAAAAGTCAACCGGGAAAGGTTTGCAAGTTGCTGGGGAAAGTCTTCCCCAACCATGCAACCTCTCCTGTCCCTCTGCTCGTGCCATGCGGGGCCCCTATGTACCCCCTCCATGATCCACATCTCTTGGGCACTCCCTCACACCCTGCCAACCTGTGCCTCTCACACACCTTGTTCTCTCCCCCGCTCAGCAGCAGCCACATACCTGTCTGCAGGCCTGAAACCTGCAACTTCCTGCCAGGTTTCACCCTGACTTGGGCTTCACACCTCACCCAACAAGTGGAGGGTCTCCATTAACCATGGCAACTGTCACTGCAGGGATTGCCATCACTAAATGATATGGTCACGCTTTATGACTGCATTACTTAGCAACAGAAATTCCGATCCCAATTGTTGCTGTAAGTCAAGAATTAAAAAAAAAATGGTATAAAGGTTTCACCTGTCCAGTCATCTCCAACTCTAGGGAGGTGGTGCTCATCTCTACTTTCTAGCTGAAGAAGTCAGTGCCTGCCGAACACGCTGTGCGGTCATGTGGCCAGCATGACTGTGCGCCAAGACACATGGAGCACTGTTTCCTGCCCACCAAAGTAGTACCTAATTATCTACTTGGATTTGCATGCTTTTGGACTGCTAGGGTGGCAGGACCTGGAGGAAGAACAGGAGCTCACTCCGTCACGTGGTATTTGGGTCTCGAACTGCCAACTTTTCACTTGAAAAACTCAGCATCTTAACCAACAATTCACGGTGGCCCCTAAGTCAAGGACCACCTAGAATTAAAAAGAGAACACTTTACCTCACTAAACAGAAAGGAGTATTGGATGGTCTTCAAACTTTTACAGCTCAGATCAAATCATTACAGCTCAAAGGCCAGGTAGAATAGAAATAACAGAAGTATTACATCTTTCCGCATATATGTATAACGGTCAAACCATAAGTGTAACAGAATCTAGAAATCATTCAGAACAAAAATGCTAAACAAATCCAAGTAAAATAAAAAAAATATATAAAAAAATAATAAGTTCCAAATCTAAATAACGATGAAGTATATTCAGCAAATGGTAGCACTGAATTGGGTGACTTGAGAGATTGTTTTCTTGTCTGAAAGAAGTAACATTAAATAGAAATTGTACTTCCTACCTGGACATTTCTTCAAGACTGGATGCATAAGGGTCTCTTTGCAATCCATGTGGCTTAGAGTTCTTATGGAACCTTGACCACATGGACATAGCCAAAGGTGCTTAGGAGTACCCTTAAAACATCCAGAGAGGACTGCTAGGGGCACAGCATCCAGCCTGGCTTACAGTGAAGACCTTACAAAAATTTAAAATCGGAATAGATGGAGTCTGGAGCAAATCTTTTGGAAGTAAATGATAAATATTGGGGTGTGACACTTTGCTTAACATGGTTGGGAGATTTATATCCCAAATTAGTTTCTTAGGGGGAGTTGTAGCATTAGAAAAACTTAGCAAGCACAGACTTTCCATAGAGAGGCCTAGCAGTTGAATTTTTTTATCAAGGGCTTTTCCAAGCCATGATGATTTCAAACAATCTTTAAATACTAATGGGACCAAACCTATAGAAAGTAGAATTAACTTTAGCCAGAAGCCAAGAAAAAGGAACCATGCTCCAGCATCCAAGAGAAACTAGGCCTGTTTTGGCACGTAGGATGGCATTTTTAATCAATGTCGGAACCGTCAACGTGGCTCTTACGCATTTATTTTGGATGGGTTCAATAACATGAAGCTTTGCAAAAGAGCCAATTTGGGAGCCATAAAGAAGCTGAGGGACTCTTTGCTTGGAAGACCTTTAGCTTGGAAAGACTATAACGCACTCCTTTCGAATGGGTAAAATCTTACAATAGCTATAGAGGTACGCTTTGCAACATTGCCTGATAAGAAAAATGAAGATGCCAGAATAAGAAAGCATGAAATTGCACGCCAGGGTATTTATAGATGTGCACCTGTTCAGCTGGTGTCCCATTTATTTGCCATTTATAAATTTTACAACGTCGGGTAAAAACTTAAAAAAAATTTTTTTTGATAGATTTTGTTCTGTGCAAAATAAAACTGATGCTTTCCTCATTCCCACCTGTGAAGTAGCTATAATAACGACATCACCAGCATGCAGTAGTGCTGAAATCACACCATCAGCCAGAATGGGAGGATGATGGGCTAAAAAGTACAAGTGTTTGGATTACAGGGAGTCCTCAACTTACAACATTTCACTTATTGACCATTTGAAGTCACACCACTGGAAAAAGCGACTTGTGACCAGGGGTGGGATTCTACCTGATTAGACCGGTTCTATAGAACCGGTTGTTACGATTCTGTGCAGTTCGGAGAACTGGCAAATCGTGCCACTGGCTGGCCCCACCCTTCCCTGACCCTCCCACTCACTCCTTACCTGGCATGTGCACCATCAAACTTGCCTGCTAAATTGCTATTTTTCCTTCCCCCTCAACCATCAACTGTTCTGCTGTGCAAGGAGATTTAGATTAGCTAGAAAGCAGGAAATCGTTGGATTTCTTGCTTTCTAGCTAATCTAAAAGCAGAGCTGAACCTTCCTTAGGACCGAAGCTTCTATTTTTCAGTACAGACTCAGGTAGCAGATTGTAGAAAGATAGATCTCTGAGTGAATCTGTGATTCTGTGAGCAACTCAATCTGCCTGCCTGCTTTGCCTCGTTTTGGGTAAAAGTTGCTCTTTTTTTAATAAATAACTAAATATTTACAATATTTACATTCAAGCCATGCCCCAGCCAGTCACGTGACCACCAAGTCACACCCACAAATTAGGCCACGCCCACAGAACCGGTTGTTAAGAAATTTGAATCCCACCCCTGCTTGTGACCATTTTTCTCACTTTAAGACCATTGCAGCATTCCCCAGAATCAACGTGACCCAAATTTAGATGCTTGGCAACTGATTCATATTTATGACAGTTTCAGGGTTCCTGGGATCACGTGATCCCCTTTTACAACTTTCTGGCAAGCAAAGTCAAGAGGGAAGCCACTTTATAGCCGTGTTGCTAACTTAACAGCCGCAGTGATTCACTCAGCAACGGTAGCAAGAGGGGTCGTAAAATGGGACAAGATTAATTTAACAACTGTCAACGCTTGGCAGCGAAATGTTGGGCTCAGTTATGGTCGTATGTCAAGGACTACCTGTGTTGAATTTAGATATACATTTACGACAAAAACAAAGATATACGGATTCCTCAAAACGGGGGATAAATCATTGCATTCTGAGCAGTAATTTTAGTGCCAGGCGGCATTTCTTTGTCTAAAAATGCTACGCAGATGAAAATAGAGATAAATTTTAATAAGTGTCGTATGAATGGTACTTTAAGATCATGTGTGAATCGTGGGCATGTTGAAATCATTTGGTTTCAGCTATCCACAAAAATCTTTTAGGACTAAACTTTTCCTCATGAAGCCAGAATAAAGTTCTTGGGCAAGAAACCATTTCCTTTTGAAAACACAGCCTGTGAATTAATGCAAAGTGCCGAGAATGTGCTTTGAAATCTTCTGACAGACCAGGAATCTTCTCCGGAAGTCAGGAACGAACCGCGTTAGAACCTGTAACCTTACTTTTAGTAAATATTAACTGTTTTTTCCCTTGGCATCATGGAAATTCCTCTTGTATCCTTGGCACGTATAGGTCATCCATCCTGCTTGAAGTTCTCTCCAGAATTAACCGTTCGGGTGAAGGCCTTACGATGGCAGTGCATTGAGTGCAAAACCTGCAGTTCCTGTCGAGACCAGGGCAAAAATGCTGTGAGTATCTGAGTTGAAGGTTTATCTGCTGGGTCAGTGCTCTGGAAGTTATATCAGATAGCAAGAGCCCTTAGACTTATATACCACTGCACAGTGCTTCACAGCGCTCTCTGAGCAGTTTACAGAGTCAGCCTCTTGGCCCCCAGCAGTCCAGGTCCTCATTTTATCTACCTCGGAAGGACGGAAAGCTGAGTCAACCTTGATCACATCAGAATCAAACTGTGTTAAGTTAGCCTGCATTCTAACCACTGAGAGGGAGGGAGGGAGGGAAGGGAAGGGAAGGGAAGGGAAGGGAAGGGAAGGGAAGGAAGGAAGGAAAGGAAAGGAAAGGAAAGGAAAGGAAAGGAAAGGAAAGGAAAGGAAAGGAAAGGAAAGGAAGAAGGGAAAGAAAAGGAAAGGAACGGAAAGGGAAGGGAAGGAAGAAGGGAAGGATGAGAATGGGATGGGAAATGGGAATGGGAAAGGAAGAAGGGAAGGGAAGGAAGGAAAGGAAGAAGGAATGGGAAAGGAAGGGAAGGAAGGAAGGAGCAATCACTTACTTACATACCACTTTCCAGCCCTCTCTAAGCGGTTTACAGAGTCAGCCTCTTGCCCCCCAAAATCTGGGTCCTCATTTTACCCACCTTGGAAGGATGGAAAGCTGAGTCAACCTTAAGCCCGTCAGGATCGAACTCTTGGCAGTGGGCAGAGTTTGCCTGCAACGCTGCACTCCAGCCACTGCACCACCATGGCTCCTGAGATGATCTTGGTCTGGATAAAACTTGGAGTAATCTCTTTTGCAGAATTCATCTGATCTGCACTTGCACTTTGATTCAGCGACAATCACATACATATACCTTTGTAATGTCCAAGTTAGAGCACTTTAAAAATAGTTTTGGGCTATTTGGAAGCTACAGCTGGCACAAAGAACGATGGGAGTCCAGCTGGAACTTATAGCAGGAAACTGTTGAAACGATTGTTTTACTCCCAGCATGTTTTTGGACCTAATCCAGAGCTCTGAGGTTACTGTTTAATGCTCCGAAGGGCCTTGTAGTCTGTGAACTACTATATTCCCTGTGGGCCTGACCATTTTCTAAAACCATCAAATGCAAGGGATGCTTTGTGTCGTTCTGTGGCTAATGTTAGATAAATTGGTTTGCACGAGAGCATTTTTGTGGCCCTTGTAGTTGGTGACCTTTTTAATCTTTTCTTTCCAAAGCATATAGCTAAGAAGCCTGTTTGATTTTACTTATGTATGTTTGTTTATGTAAACATTAGTTAAAATGTATTTTTTTTAAATAAAAAAGAGCACAAGTATGTGAAAACAAAAGTTGACACTTTAAAAAGAGCAGTAACAAAATATTTATTCTCATGCTTGTTAGTTTAATATGTTACTTGTCACAATAGTGACAAATTTATTTAAAAGTTCATTTAATACATAGCCTTTCCAAAATCGTGACAATGTAATTAGTAACAAAATGACAGTAAATCAGTAGAACAATCAAACTGGAATGTGATCAAGAAGGATTTCTAACTTTCAGCTACTACAGGCAGAAGTCAGCTTTGAATGAAAAAAAATTGCAAAACCAGTTCTACATGAGGTGGCTGTCTTGTTGAATGTGGTTTTTCAGAAGGTTCCATACAGAAGGTGACCTTTGTGGTTGTTCTAACTTTAGAAGATGAGCAAGGCATATGAAATAAGTTATTTATCAGAGGGGTGGTGGTAATTACGAAGAAGACATTCTCTTAATTCATTAATTGAACCAATTTGGCCTAGTGGTTAAGGCACCAGCCTGGGAAGGGCAAGACCGTGAGTTCAGCTTCTGCCTTAGGAATGAAAGCCAGCTGGGAGACTTTGGGCCAGTCCCTCTCTCTCTCTCTCAGTGCAACCCACCTAACAGTTGTTATTATGGGAAAATAGGAGGAGGAAAAAGACATGTTGGGTATGTTCGCCACTTGGGTTATTTGTAAAAATAATAAATAATAAATTTATTTGGGCTACAAATAAAATAAATAAATCGGTTACAGTAGGTAGAGTTATATCCTGTCCTTCCTCTAAGAGTGCAAAGTAGCATGTTCCATCACCAGTTTTATCCCACACAACAGCCCTGGGAATAAGTTAGACCAGAGGGTCCCAACCTTTTCTTCACCCCGCCCCCTTTAAATACTTCTGTGGCCATGGACACCCATGACTTAAGATTAAAATCACAACATTTCTTCAAGCCTTTGCGATCCCCCTAGGATGACATCGTGGTTCCCCCAGAGGTCCACGGAGCACAGGTTGAGAACCGTTGGGTTAGACTGAGAGAAGGTAACTGGTCCAAAGTTATCTAGTGAACTTTTGGGAACTTTTGTGGCTGGGGAATGGCCTTTGTGTTGCTATAACCGCTATATCACAGTGGCTCCCTTAGGTATTCTGAACCGTGGCCAAATGCATCGGTGACCTCCAGGTTGTAACTCTCTTAAGCGTGCACATGCAAGGCATTAACCAGAAACACCTGTGCCTTTACAGGATAATATGCTCTTTTGTGACTCGTGTGATCGGGGCTTTCATATGGAGTGTTGTGATCCCCCTTTGACCAGGATGCCAAAAGGTAAGGAGGGGGGTGGGTGGGCTGAAAATGATACAAGAAGGAGAGATAAGTTTTTCAGGTTATATGGAAAATCTTGAGCGTGCAGGATAGAATTCATAGGCAGAACAATTTACACACTTGCACTCCTGTGCAATAAAAGAAAGTGCTTTACGATAAAGGAGCTAAGAAAATGAATGGCGAGACCAGTTTTTTCCCCCTGCTTTTTAACATATATGTGAAGTTGCTGGGAGATGTTATTCAGTGGTTCAGGACATGGTGGCATCATCAATATCCTTGTCTGGTGTCCTATGGATTGCCAGGATTTGGATGGGAGAGAGCAGGCTCTCTGAGTGGTTGTGAATACACTAGGGTTTTCCATCAGTGCCTCAAGCATTCCCTGTCAAGGAGCAGGTACATGATATGGGAATCCTTCTGGATTCACAGCTCATGGTTGATGTCATGGTTAGAAGATTCCCAACTTCAGCTGGTGTTTCAGTTGAAGCCCTACCCCACAATGAACCTAGCTGCAGTAATTCTCATGCTTATTGCCATCCAGCTAGACTTCCCTAATGTGCTGTATTTGTGGTTGCCCTTAAAAACTACCCCAAACATTACAATTGATCCAAAAATGTACCAGCTTGCATACTTTTTGGCTTCTGTTGTTGGAAGTACGTATATAACACTGGTTTGTGAACCCTGCATTGGTTGCCATTTGGTTTCCAGGTGCAATTTAAGATGCTGTGTTTTTAAAAAGCCATTTATGGTTCAGTTACTAGATCAGTGCAGGACTACCTACTCTAACGAGTATTGTCCTAATTGATGAGGTCTAAGAGGGAGAATCTATTACCAACTCTTCATTTTCAGAAGATTCAGGTGGCTAAAGGGAGGAGGCCCTCCTCTGAGGTGATAGCACTGATGCTGTGGAACAGCCTCACAGTTGAGATCAGGTTAGCCCCCCACTGAAAGCATTTAAAAATTGACCCACTTTTCAAGAGGCAAGTGGACTTTCTGGTTTTTCTTTGAAGATGTTTCGCTTCTCCTCCAAGAAGCTTCTTCAGAAGATAGGGTTCTTCTCTAAGATAGGGTTTCTCAGCCTTAGCAATTTTAAGATGGGTGGACTTTTAACTCCCAGAATTCCCAGGTGGTAGGGAATGGAAGGAAGGTGCGAAATGTCTTCAAAGGAAAACCAGGAAGTCCAGTTGCCTCTTGAAAAAGCACCTCTGGGACCACCATGACCTGGATGACTGAGAATCTTCCTAGTCAGCAAAACTCAAAATTAATGAAATCGGAGGTCTATAAAGAGAACCAATATAAAATGTGCTATCAGTGGTATCTGGCACCTTCGAGATTGGCCAATATGTATCCAAATTTAAGGCCATTTTGTTGGAAACGTAAACAAACAAGGGGTACCTTCTTCCACGCTTGTTGGCTTTGCCCGAAGAGCAAAAAGTATTGGGAAAAAATAAGAATATGGATAAGAGAAACCACAAACATTCAATTAGAACCTAAGGCTGAAATTTTTTTTGTTGGGAGTAATAAAAGGTGAAATCGCAAAAGAAATCAAGTATTTAATTTTATATATAATAACCGCAGCAAGGATAGCATTAGCTCAATGTTGGAAGGGAGATCAGATGCCAACAGATAATTTGATAATTCAGAAGATCTACGACTGCGCGGAAGTGGATAAACTCACCCAAAAGTTAAACGATAAGGAAGGCTCAAAATATTTTACAGTTTGGGAAAACTTAGTATAATTGGATAAAGGGTAGAAACCCATAAGTAAACAGATAGGCAAGAGAAAACATGAAGCGGTCATGATAGGAGTATATACCAGATATAGGAACTAAGTATTGGAAAACTGTTTGATAAAAACACACCATCTAAGCAATTAGAAATGTTTATGTTTTTAAATTTATTGGTTATGTATAACTTTTTGGTTTTGTATTTTATGAAATGTTTTGTATTATGTATATATTTTTTAGTGTTTAATAAAGTTTATTTTTAAAATTTAAACAAAAAAAGAGAATCTTCCTAGACATTTAAAAACCAAGTTCTCCGAGAACATTTTATTATTGATTTTAGTATGCCACCTTCATTTTCTACTTTTATTCTTGCTAGTTTTTTCTGTTTGGGTGGTGACCTTTTTACTGTTTTTAGAATTGCTATCCTGTCCAGTTTTACTCACCTTTATACTCTGCAAGACTCTCCGGATAGAAGATAGAAATGTGGGACACAAACAGGCAAGACTGTGGTGCTCTTGTATGACGATGAGGTTTGTCTCTTACAGGCATGTGGATATGTCAGATATGTCGACCACGTAAGAAAGGAAGGAAACTACTCCAAAAGAAGGCAGCACAGATTAAGCGGCGTTATGCCAACCCAATAGGACGTCCCAAAAACAGATTAAAGAACCAAAATGCAACGTAAGTACTCTGAGGCTTGAATAGAGATTGAAGCAATTTTGCTGTTGGAGATGCCCTCCTTTTTGCAAATTTAAGCACCAAGTAATTTAGTAGCTACTTTGGAAGATGTGGGTATTGCTTCAATTTTAAATAGATTTTTCCTTTAAATGGGTTTTTTTTTGATTCACTAAATTCTTTAATATTCAGCAACATTGTTTTGGTTTCAACATTTATTTCCATTTCTAGCTTTGGAGTTTGCCAAATGAAGAGTTGGGGAGAGTTAGGTGGGAGACACTTTTAAAGGATGGCACCGTGCAATATTGGTATTTCTTAATTCTGTCTTCTAAAAGAAGACTTCTGCAAAGATGGCCTTTGTAGAAGAGCAACCCTTAGGTTAAAAATCCTTCAGGGAGTTTGGATTTCAGTTTGATTTAGAGCCATTAGTGAGCTTTGATTCTCAGGAAAAAATGTGTGTTGAACATACATTTAATTATAACAACTTTTGAGTTAGGGATGTCCATTCAATGTTTTATTTTTTTATTTTGAGCTTCTAACAAACCAGTCCCACCCATCAGACCATTTTGTTAGACTAGCAAAGCTGGCTTATGTTCTGCTAGAAAAAAACCTTGAAGCAAACTTGGTAGACCATTCACATTTTGCTTTAAGCTTGGAATACTACCAGTCCTTAACTTATGACCACAATTGAGCCCAAACTTTTTGTTGCTAAGTGAGGCATTAGTTAAGTGAGGTTTGCCCCATTGAACACAGCTGTTAAGTGGCTCACTGCAGTTGTAAGTTGGTTGTTAAGTGAATCTGTCTTCCCCATTGTCAGATGGTTGCAAAAAGTGATCACGTGACCCTGGGAATACAGCAACCGTCATAAATGTGAACCAGTTGCCATTCAACCGAATTTTGATCATGTGACCACGGGGATGCTGCAATGGTCAGGAGTGTGAAAAACAGTCAGAAGTCACTTTTTTTCCAGTGCCGTTGTAACTTTGAACGGTCACAAAACGAACTGCTGTATGTTGAGGACTACGCATACTCAAACATGCCCTGCCTTGAGCTTGGAGCAGCTCTTTCCATGGCTCTTAGAAAGCACAAATTTTGCTCTGAGTCTGGAACATTCACACTATTTTTTGCACCCTTGGGTTTTTTTTTAGGATATGGATATTTTCGATATTGCATCCCATTCTAGCGTGTCCCACCCTTCAAAACAGAGAACAGTTCTACTAAGATATTGATCTCATTAAAGAAGACCCATTTACTGTCCTGCAGCCATATTATCTCCCAGAAGTTCAAAATGGTTGTGGTAACAATGAAATCTTTATTCATTATTTCATTTGAATAACCGGCTATGCTGGCTGGAGAATTCTGGGAGTTGAAGTCCACAAGTCTTAAAGCTGCCAAGATTGGAGACCTCTGGATTAAATGCTTATCAGTTAATCCAACGCAAAAAAATGGGGAAGCGATATAAAAGATAAAACGTTCATTCAGGGATGTGCAAAACGGGGACATGTCGCTGTTCCAAAACACACACAGAATATTGCATACCTATTCTTATTCTGGAAGATTTACTTCTGGAAAACAGAACAGCTGGATTGGGACATTCTGGGAAATACTGGCATATTCTACCCTTGTATGTTTAGTTTTGCCCACAACTAAAACCACCCTTTCAGAAGCCTTTTTATAGATCCTAAGATTCTGGCTCATAAAATGGTAAAGGAGTCCCTGCACATGTTACTCATTGCTGACTATAGGGAGCAGTGATCATCTCTGTTTCTTGCTCATATACACCGATTTTTAATATTTTACCAAAAATGGAAGCGTGCATTTTTGTAGTGGTGGTTGTATTTTATGTTTATGCAAAAGTGTCATGAGAAATCAACACCAGGTGCCATTGTGCACAGTAACACAGAAGTAATTTCTCTGTTGAACTATTGAACGTGGTTGGATTTGATTCCAATCAACTCTCAGGGATGATAAAAGTATAACTCTCAGCCCAAGCAGAATTTTAAAAAAATATATATATACTGTGAATCAACTACCGTTTGCAAGCTTGGTTGATACTTTGCTGCCTTCTTTTCTGATATCTAATACCTTCTTTTTTTCCTCTCCAATTACTTGTTCAGATCAAAAGCCCCCTTCAGCAAAGTTCAGACGGGACCCGGTCGGGGTCGCAAGCGTAAGACCCCCTTATCCAGCCAGTCAACCTGCTCATCAGACGGGGGTTACTTGGACCAAGTCGATGGTCTGGAGTTCTGCGGCGATGCGAGCATCACCTTGAAATTCAACAAGAAAACCAAAGGGCTTATCGATGGCCTTACCAAATTCTTCACCCCGTCCCCCGATGGGCGTAAAGCTCGCGGAGAAGTTGTGGACTACTCTCAGCAATATAGGATCAGGAGAAAGGACAATAGGAAATCAAGCACTTCAGATTGGCCCACAGGTAGCGAAGAGAGATTGGCTCTGTGTTTTATGGGAGTCGGAGGTTGTCAGGGTGAACGGCTATAAAGAAACTGTGATAACCACAGTTTTAAAAGCTGTCCGTTAGAAATGATCTGTTGTATTATCATAGGAAGATCAGAGCAAATCTTTATCTTGATTTATTGCTGAAATTTATTGTTTTAGTCAATAATACTCCAAAGAGCATTGGAAACTGGCTGGAATTACCCTATTAACAGGGTCGCCAACCTTTTGGACCTCAGGGACCACCAAACTCATAATTTTAAATCCCGCAGACCAGACACCCTGGGAAAATCCCCAAAAAGGTCTGCAGGAAAATTCCCCCACCCCATTTTCCTACCGATTGATCATTCTTTATTTGGGATCACAGGATACCATCTCCAGCTCTGTTCTCAGGGGGAGAGAGAGAGAGAGACTTTTGGCTTCATGCAAGGAAAGCAGCAGGAGCAGCAGAAGTCTTTCTTTCTCTCCCCCAAACTCTGCCAAGAATGAGTCTTGGTGAGACTTGTCGTGCCGGCGCAGCCTCTTGGAGCAGGTGGCCTTGCAGGGTCCCAAAGACTCATTTCTGGAGGAGTTTGGGGGAGAGAAAGGCACACCTTTGCTGCATTCCTTGACTGCAGCCAAAAGCAGAAGAAGAAAGAAGCGGAAAGAAGCAGCCCAGTGGCCAGGCCAGGCGCATGTGGTGAGTGGGGCAAGTTCCCCCCCTCTGCCCTTCCCCCCCCACACACAACCTGGTGTTGTTCGCAATGCAAGTGATGCAAGCCTTGTGTTCTCACAGGCCATGTGGGTGGCACAGCCTTGTGTTCTCGCTCAGCCTGGATTAATTGCTTTGCGGGTGACATTTCTCTGCGGACCACCAAAATTTTCTCGCGGACCACCAGTGGTCCCCGACCCGCTGGTTGGTGACCACTGCTCTAAAGAGCATTGGAAACTGGTTGGAATTACCCTGTCTATTAACTAGAGGCTTTTCTCATAAATCGAGAGAGGGCACAGGGCTGTTTTGAGGAAGGGTTTTGGGTGGGTGTAGAAGAAAGACAAGCACCCTCGGTAACCGAGAAGACTTCCTTCTCTTGCCAAAATTAAGGAGGATGAGGTGGTCTTGTTAGAAGGCAAGGAAAGGCACCGATGCCATTTCTTAACTGAGAAATTACTTCGCTTGCTGTTTCAGTTGCGGATAATTCACCCAGGGATTCTTAAATGTTCTGCTTTCAGACAATCAGGATGGCTGGGATGGAAAACAAGAAAGTGAAGAGTGGCTTCTAGGAGGCCCAGACGTCTTGGCGGAGAAAGATACGGAGTTGTTCAGAGACATCCAGGAACAAGCACTACAGGTAAAGTCAAGCCAACTTCCATCCAATGGGTTCACTGCCAAAGCAGCTCCCCAAGAAAGAAGGTTCTACTGCTGTCAAGGAAACTGGAGGATATCATTTACATAAGATTTTCTGAGTATCAAGACCACCGATGCACCATTTATTAACTCTGATTTTGGTGCAAGAAGGCAGACAGAGTTCCGGGGAAAACTCAGAAGGCACTGTGGCATGGCTCAGAAGCATGGGCCTGAGGATGCAACCACCTGCTGGTCTAGGAAGACCTAGCTTGTGAACCTTCCGTGCAAATGGGAAACAATAGTTTGGATTCTTGCAGAATTAATACGGAATTACTGCGGTAGGGTTGAGTACATTTTAACGGGGCATTTTCTGGTGGCTCCTCTTTTTTTTGTCACGCACACCTAGTTGTGTGTGAACTCCCTTGAGATCCTTGTACAGTTTGCTTGCTTTGTTACTTCCGTTTTTAGGAGGGATGGCAATTCAGGAAAACATTTGGCAGTTTCTAAAACGTTTCGTGTTTTTGGAACACTTGTTCCACAGCCAGACATTATCCTCTTTTAATGAAGGCAGGATTGATCACATTGGGAAACTATAAGAGAGGGAGAAATTTGGGCTGCATTTACAGGTAGAGATGGGGAAGAGGCCTAAAAACTTTAGTGGCCCAGTGGTTAGAAGGCAGTATTGCAGGCTTGCTCTGCCCACAGCCAGGAGTTTGATCCTGACCAGCTCCAGGTTGACTCAGCCTTCCATCCTTCCGAGGTGGCTAAAATGAGGACCCAGATTGTTGGGGGCAAGAGGCTGACTCTATACCACTTAGAGAGGGCTGTAAAAGCACTGTGAAGTGGTGTACAAGTCTTAAAGTGCTATTGCTATGGCTTATTTGGAACCAACACAAAGGTGAAAAAGCATGCAAAAGTATGCAAACTTAAATAAACTGGTTAAACTTACACGTCTCTCAACTTTAACTAGCCAAAGAGCCGCTGCAAGATAAAATACATATCTCTGTTAATGTACGACGCCTTCAAGCCTTCGAAACAAATTGTTTTAGTGTGGGTAGCAACATAGAGAAGTGTGCTGCACTCATGGCGGGGCTAGTAAGGAAGCAAATGTGTTTTACAGCCTTTAGGAAGCGTTCAATCTATTCCTTCCTGCCACAACTTTGCTAATTGGTTTGTTTTGGCAAGGACGGGGTTAAATGCAGCCGAGTAGCTGACGCAGTCCGTCTCTAGGTAGATCAGAGGGCCGCACCTGAGCAAAAGGGAATTCGCTCAGTAAAAATGCAAGGATGGCTCGCTGACTTACCTTGTCGGACAAGAAGAACCTCCGACTGTGTGTAGCCAGTTTGGGTGTCGGCAGCTTTTGATGGAACCTGGGACCATCCAAAGGGGATTTGGGCCGTTGTGATGTGCAAACAGTTGTATTGGAACTGGGACTTCACCTTTATTCCGGATGTTCAGTTGGAGGCTGTTGGGAAGGCGCAAACTCACACGCTGTTATCACAGGTATAGTGAGCGGCGTTCTTATTTGAAGCATCTCTCTGTACGATTAAAGAAATTCCGACGCCCCCCCCTCCCGAAATACAAATATTCTCAGTTTCCTTAATGAAATTATAGATTTATAT
Organism: Naja naja; assembly: GCA_009733165.1. NCBI lineage: Eukaryota > Metazoa > Chordata > Lepidosauria > Squamata > Elapidae > Naja > Naja naja. Next base: position 2,906,608 of record CM019156.1, on the reverse strand, counting down.
TCATTCTCATTGTTAAAAAACGATTACGTATTTTCCATTCCTTTTAGGAATGAAATGGTGATTGATTCAGAAGGGCCCAAAGGGGCTTTTTCAGGAGGCAACTGACTTCCTTGTTTTTTTCTTTTGAAGACATTTCGCTTCTCATCCAAGAAGCTTCTTCAGCTCTGACTGTGGGGAACGGAAGGATTTATCCTCCTTGCATTCAGTAGGGCGTATTCTTACAGGATGTTATTCCACCGAGTAGTCTTGTTTGTTAAGAGCCCTTGCACCTGAGCAATTAATTGAAGGCAGCTTGTAGAATTAAACTTTTTTTTTTCCCTTTCAGTTTACCTGTTGTGTGTCCCCTTCCCTGCCCAATAAAGAGACTTTCTTAAACTGTGATGGAAACACATTGTCTAGTTTGATTTGCTGTAACTCCTTAGATGAAACAGTCCATGCCTGAGGCTTGAGACTTCTTGTCGTAAGAGAGCCCAGGGAATCAGTCAGTGAACCCTGGCAAAGGGATGGCATTTGAAGAAACTGCATTTCCTCTGGTGTGCAATGCGATACACTGACAAGAAAGCTTTTGTTGTGCAGTGTTGTGAATAGGTCTAGCAGGTTGCATGCTAGTATGTCGGGGAAGTGTGAAGGCAAGGCAAGGCTTTTCAGAAGCAGTGTTAAACCCATCGCTACTTTGAAACGTGAAATAAAAGGGACGGTAAACAAGGCACACCTATCAATTCCCACGGATTTGCTTTGCCCTGAGGTTGGTATAGGAATATACAGATTGCTTTGTGGGTTAAGATCAAAGGTTTTACCTTCTGTAGCATCCTTTGTAACACTTGTCAGCCAGAGGTCTCTAGCAGGTTCGTGAGCACAGCATGATGGCGGTAGCTAGCCATTTCTTGTTTTATCCTCAGTATATGGTGATCAGACTTGCTGGTCCTAAATACAGAAATTGTGTTTAGCTATTAAAACCCATCCTTACCTTGCACACAACGTCATCCACACCTAAATTACATAATCTTCATTCAGTTCCAAAGTTTCACCTGCTGGTTTCTGAAGATACCTCAGTTTAATAAACCGATGTTTCCTAGACTTCAGCTGAAGGTTGTAATCTCTCCTGCTTTATAATGGGGGATTTAATGTAAGTTTAATGTAATGTGGGTTCATGGAGGACATTAACCAGCATCATGTAACATCCAACTCTGGAAATTTAGCTCAATCTTGGACTACAAATTTGGATGGGAAACTAGGGAGCGAGGGGAGAGGAAACAAACTAACTCATTGTTCTCTGTTGATTTACTAAAAAAAGAAAAGAAAAATGGAGCTGTTTATAGGTATTTTTAAACACCATAGAACCATTTTTTACACCATCAGATTATCATTTGGAGGGAGATCAGCTGCAGTGCAGTAAAATTAGATAATTGTTCACCTAAACCTGAAAACACTTGCTCTTCGTGGTCTTCTAGATGAATCCTAGCAATCTCTGGCTTGAAAAAAATGATTAAATCATTGGTTGAAGGGCCGTCCTGAATCTTTGGGGACACAGTAATTGTGGCTTGAGCTAAAGAGAAAATAATTCACAGGGCTGAAGTAAGAAAAGTAAAAAGGAATACACGCACCCACAAGGCTTGCTTGCCTGATTAAAATGCCAAACAATGATTTGGCATGTCGCCGTGGTTCGGCTCAGTGCATGAGGATGGGGGAAATCATGTAGGCCCAACCTCTTGTTCTTTTATCTAAAGGTTTCAGCATGTTCCTGTAATTCCCTAGAAAAGGGAACATAAAGGAAAAACAACCAACACGAAATGGCTTTACGGTGGAGCTTCAGCTCTGCCTAAGCTGAACTAATTAATGCCTACTGAGAAACCATCTGCACGGCCTTCCTTAACTGGGGTGGGGTGGGGAATGAAAATGGAGGGAAAGAAGGCAAGAAAGAACTGGGCCTTCTGGCTGTAATGTCTTTTGGGTGCAAGAACTGGACACCTGAAACCCTCTGTAGGCTAAGAATATTATTTTGGGCAGGATGTGCTGCACTCGAAGCTCAGGTGCGGATACACAGTGCTGAAAGCAGAGCACCTTAGTACCCAAGAAGAAGCAGCTGGAGTAACAAGAGAGGAGGAGAAGCTGTAAAACATTTATAGTCTTTATTGTTTAAAGTTCTTAGTGCACGGGAGAAACTAAACAGGAAAGGATTAAAAGAGCCTAATTGGCTCTTTTAATCTTCACTTTTCTGCCTCCGCGTGTTAAGGGCAACTTGCAAGGTATTACCACCTCTCCTTGAGAGGAGAAGGGGTAGTAAGTAGACAGGAGAAAGAAAGGATTCCTTTTTTTTACAGAGAAGTAAAACTGTAAGTAACAATTAAGGCCAAAATTATGTTGGATCACTTGAAAGGCAGAGATATGACTCCCACCTCCCACACCAGAGCACTTAAACTTTTATGACCTCCAGTCTTCCTGCAGAAAACCCCCATTTCCCACCCCCCCAAACGAAGCTGCTTCCTTTGCAGTTAGAGCTTAGACTTTATTGTCCCTTTGAATGTACACTAATCAGCATGCATGAAAATGAAATTTCGTTGCATGCAGCTCTCAAAGGGTCACCACCTCCAAATAATGCATTGCATAAACATGACGAAGTAAATAAATACAGAATTATGCATCTACCCACATATATTATTATACGACACAGAGAAACACCGCAGTCTGGTTTGGATGCATGCATACATTTACATGGTGGCCTAGGGAAGAAAGCAGTTATAGAATGGGATAGTCCCTGAGGTTCTTGGGAGTTCCTAACTTTGTTCTTACTGTCACAAATAGCATGTGCAGAGATAAGTTTTCTTTTGTCCTGGTTTAAAAGTTGCATCTGTATAAGTTGATAATGCTGATATTTTTTTCATGTTTACAAATAAAGAAGGTGTAACATTTCCCTTAGAGGCCTGAACTCGACCGATAATTCTTAAATTGAGCTCAGTACCCTAAGGCAATTCCCTCTGAGGTTTACTCTTATTTATTATAGATGCCCTTGATATACAGTTTTCCTTCACTTTATTTGCCCCGAACTGCAAGATGGGTGGCATACAAACTGAACAAATAAAGAAAATAAATATAAATATAAGTAAATGAATACAATTCCATTTATTTCTTTAGAATGACAAGGGGAATTTAGCTTCCTTATGATCATTGCCTGGGTCATTACAATAAGAAATATTTCTAGAAATGCAAAGTATGACTGGGACAACCTTTTTCCTATGTAATTTTTTTTTTCTCCATTTTTTTTTTTGGCATCGGTGGAAAGAGATGTTCACATAAACTTGTTGCTTTTTTAAAACTAGATTCGCAGAGCCGTGGAGCAAAATTGAGAGGGTTGAATTTGTGTATTTCTTTTTACAGAAAGTGGGAGTGACGGGGGCACATGACCCCCAGGTCCGCTGCCCATCAGTCATCGAGTTTGGAAAATATGAAATCCACACCTGGTATTCTTCTCCATATCCCCAAGAATATTCCAGGTAGGAAGCACCTTTTATGATGTGTGTTGTGTTGTCCACTGGAACTTTTTGCCATTGCTGGAAGTAAAGCGGGCAGCTGTTAACGTATTTATCTGATACACTCCTGTTTCAGCCTCCCCTAAAAACGGGGGGGGGGGCATGTCAGATGGAGAAAGGAAATAGTAGCCAGCAGTGTAATAAACATAAGAAAGATGCAGATAAAATTTTGGAAGGTAAAGTAAAGAATATGCTGGCTGATTTTACAACTGCCTTGCTTCCTGAATTTATTTTTCAAAAGAACTTTGAATCCTTTTAGTAGAGGTTTTATAGGAGAGAGTAAAGAAGCATATTTGAGTGTGGTGGTTGGTGTGTAGTTAAATCAGTAGGTTTGGTACTATGCAATATTGAGCCTCTGGTGACTTTCCTTGTAACCCTTTTTGCACTACACCCTTCTGAGCTTGGAAAATACATTCCCTACTTTGTCTGCTTCTCCTTATTGATGGATATACAGGTAGTCCTCGACTTCTGGCCACCATTGAGCCCAAAATTTATCCTGTGAAGTGAGACATTTCTTAAGTGACTTTTGCCCCATTCTGTGACTTTTCTTGCCACTGTTGTTAAGCAAATCAGTGCACTTGTTAAAGTTAGCAACCTGGTTGTTAAGTGAATATGGCCTCCCCCATTGACTTTGCTTGTCAGAAGGTCGCAAAAGGAGATGTCACGACCCCAGGGAGGCTGCAGTGGTCACCAGTGTGAAAAATGACTTTTAAGTCACTTTTTTCAATGCCGTCCTAGCTTCGAACGGACACTAAATGGACTGTTTTAAGTGAAGGACTGCCTGTATCATGCCGGAAGTCAGCTTAAGTAGCCTTCCGCTTAGGCCTCTGCAGGTCTCCATCTGCTCCAATCTGCTCTTTGGTTTAATACTGTCCAATGAATAATGATTTAAGGGAAAAAAACACTGTCTTGCTCTTGTTACTTGTTGCAAGGATGAGAACTGCAGGGATTATATTGCTTTGCTCTTTGAAAGTTACTTTTGTCTTTAGCTATATAGAAGAATATAACTTTATTACGGTCTTAGACCAGCAATAGACATCACTATTTGCAATAGATATAAAAAAAATACTGACACATTATAATACATTAATAGTGGATAAAAACATCCACATTGAGAACAATACATGTTCTCAAACAGTTAGGGGCACTCCTGGGTTTATATGAGTGGAGAGCCAATAAGTATGTGTGTAAATACCATTTTCCAAAGATTGTTCTATCTCCAAAAATTGTCACAAATTGACAGCTATAATTCTGTAACCAATTTTTTTTCTAGTAGACATTGCAGCAACACCTTTAGCTATATATATATATATATATGTAGGTCTTGGTGTATATATATGTTTTCGTAGATTTTCACGGTAAAGGTATGTAGGTCTTTGATTGTCTTGGTAGATTGAGTATTGGCTGTTCTGGTGTCCAGCACTCAGAGAACGGCTGAAGACACCAGCCTGAAGATGACGGATGAGATTTCGTCAAACGCTGCAAGGTATTCTCAATCTTACACGACAAGACCAATACACCAAGACCTATATATATATATATATATATATATATATATATATATATATAATTGATACGTTTTTCTTTAATAAATGTAGAAAACTCAATGTCTATATGAACAGCGTGTTGTCTGAGTACAGTTTTGAACAAAAAGTGAATAAGCATAATGGTAATCTTATATGTATCATTGATAATAATCACATAATAATAGTAACATTGGCTTACCCATACTTGGAAGCTTTCCTTATATAATGAATCATTCTCTTAGTCTCTTTAATTTCTAACCTCTGTTTCTGTTAGTTAGCCATTACTAAACAGGTGCCATGTTAAAAAGTATTCAGTTTCTTCCTTCTCCTTTATTTTTAGTGTTAATCTGTCCATCTCTGCGCATTCTAATATATTTTTTTTATCACACTTCCATCTAAAGAGATCTCTTCATTTTTCCATTGTTGTGCCAAGACAATTCTTGCTGCTCTTAACACATGTAAAATTAAGTATGTATTCCCTTTATTATGTTGTTCTGGTAAAATACCCAACAAAAATGTTTCTGGTTTAAAATCCACGTGTTACTTTATTACTTTTTCTAACCGTGTATGTATTTTGGTTCAGTATTTTTTTTTTGCCTTTTTCTTTAGCTCTGAGTGGTTATTAACTGTTTTGTATTTTTTTTCAGGTTGCCCAAGTTGTACATTTGTGAATTCTGTCTCAAATACATGAAAAGCAGAACTATTCTCCAGCAGCACACGAAGAAATGTGGTTGGTTTCATCCCCCAGCCAATGAAATATACAGGAAGAGTAATGTTTCAGTTTTCGAGGTAAATTTCAACAGCTCTTAACTGCTGTTTGTCCCAATAAAACAGGAGACGTAGTTCACAATGAATTTTTCACAGCAAGTTCTGAACCAAGGAACTAGCTCTAGAACACAGAAATATAATTTGAATAGTGTCTGGGTATGTTGTTTGCAGAGTCCTGGGCAGCCAGCAATTTTCAGTGAAGGTACAGTGGGTGACAATTTAGTTTATGCCCACATGTTTCTGCTGTAAATTTCTGCCTTCTACATTGGCTTTTTAAATACCATTTCCAAAAAGAGTTCTGTTTCACGATTTAGGAGTAGTAGTGTTTTAGTGACTCTTTAAATAAGGTTATAAATTCTTGCCCATATAAACAAATCTAAGTGGGTTGCCTTGTGTGGGAGGGCAAAGGTCAGAGTAGTGTTTTCCAACTGCTCTCTCTTAATGCTTTCAGAAATGGATGTTATCCCTGTTTGCTCTAATATTATTTGGCCAAGATGTCATATTCCATTGCAGTTTTCTGACGAGGATACAGTCAGTTAATCTCCTTCTCTCTTTTAAGGTGGATGGCAACGTCAGTACTATTTACTGCCAGAACTTATGTCTATTGGCAAAACTCTTCCTGGACCATAAGACTCTGTACTACGACGTGGAGCCATTTCTTTTTTATGTGCTGACGCAAAACGATATGAAGGGCTGTCACCTCGTCGGCTACTTCTCCAAGGTGAGGGTGCAGGTGTTGAAACCTGGGTTTTGGATGTGCGGGAACCCTGCATGGGTGTGTCCTCCCAAGTCACCAAGAAGTGAACTGAGTTTGAAGGGGACTTTAGCTTCATTTTGCAACCCTGGGCATTGGTTTTTTTCTGACCCCCTCAACAGAAGGAAATCAGCTTCTGTAGTGTAAAAAAAACTGCTATAAAATGTGGACTTTGGGAATCCATTTAAATGATGCTAGCTATGTATATGAACAGCCATTTCCTTACATGCTCTGTGTGTGTGTGTGTGTGTGTGTGTGTGTGTGTGTGTGTGTGTGTCTTGGTGTATTCGGGTCTTGTCCTGTGTAAGATTGAGAGTATCTTGGCAACGTTTCGAAGAAATCTCATCCATCATCTTCAGGCTGGTGTCTTCAGCTTCGTTCTTCTGGGAGAAGTGTGTGATAGTGGCTGTTTTACCCTTTTAAACTGCCAGAGTTGGCTGTGTTGTTACTTCTTGATTGGTTGATGGAGTTGATGTATGCAGATTGGTTGGCTTTTTCATAAGACCCTGTGTGGCTGAGGTACTGGCTGTGTGTCTCTCAGCCTTTTGTGTTGTAACGACCTGGGTAATGGGCTGTGTGATGACCTTCTGAGTTCTATTGTTGTGACGTCCTGGGTGTGGTGCTGTAATCTCCTGGGTCGTTGTCTGTGCTGCAACCTCCTGATGTTTTGTGTTGTGATCTCCTGAGTTCTGTGATGTAGTATCCTGGGTGGAAGGCTGTGATGTGACATTCCGGGCCTTGGTTTGGCTCCGAGTTTGAGGTCGAAACGTTGCCAAGATACTCTCAATCTTACACAGGACAAGACCCGAATACACCAAGACCTACATACCTTTACCCGTGAAAATCTACAAATATATATATATATAATTAAGGATAGTAAATGCTGCATTCAGCATCAATCCCACATGCTTTCCTTGCCCCCATCCCCCAACACCACTTCTGAAACTATGATATAATTTGTGCAAAAAGATAATTAATTTTTCCTTCCCCTATCTCTGGCTTTTTTTCTTTTGCCATCGCATTAAGCCCCCTGTGCTGATTCTTTATCTCTGAAAATTACCTTTGAAATTAGTTCTAAACTGCATTCTAGTGGCTATAATTGGGCCGGTGTTTTCAGTGTGCAAATTCAAAGTGATTCCGCAGTCATCCTTCCAAAAGTCTGCTGGATTTTTTTTAACTACCTGAGGGACTTCTGAAGCTGTGGATGCATTTGTTTTCCCCCTATCCCTTTTAAGACTCTGTCTAGACAAATCCAGGGAACTGAAGCAGTTAATGTTGCCTGGCTTTCTCTTCAGCCTGCCTTGAAACAGAGTGTATCCTCCGAGGAGCGTGAATTCCAGCTTCTTCGCGGTTCTAAAGGGAGGTTTTAAATTACTTCCTCATCCCTTGGGTAGCTAAGAGTACAGCTAGTTGGTGAAGTAAACATTCATTGTTAGCGCGCCACCAAGCCCGCTGCTCCTCAAATCAGATGCTGATCTCAGTGCAAAGCTTTTGTTTTGCGCCCTGGAAAAACACACACACACACACACACACACACACACACACAGAGGCAATTGAGACCGAACATGGCTTTCGTATTCCTCCTGCATAGACGGGGTCCAGGCGTGAAGGCTTAAGGCTGGCCTTTTGCAGAAGCTGTTCTGCTGGGAGAAGAAATTTTCCAGGGGTGGGTGGATGGGTGGGTGGGTGGGAAGAGGGGAGGAAATAACCATGCCGTGTAGTTTAGTTAGCCTGCTTACAGAATGGGGTATGCCTGCTGGATGGCAGTTCTGCCCCGAAGGGCCTAAATCCTCCGTTTCTTTGGGAGGCGCTGCAGATTTTCAATTTCCACTCTGCAAGGCGAGGAAAGAACGTGTGTGCGTGTGTGCGTGCGTGCGTGTGAGATTCGTGACCACAAGGCAGTGTTGAATAGGTTAAAAACATCATCAGAGATCAAGGCAGAGCTTAAATACACTAGTAGCATTTCGGGAAATACGCAAACATTCAATCAGCTACTGTTCAAATGGTTCACAAATTGCCCCAGAAATGCTGTTTTCCAGAAGGACAGCAGGGTCAGAATGGGGTGTGTGTGTGTGTGTGTGTCCCCAAATTGGTTTTGAGGGAAATTGCTACTCCAAAGGGGAGAAACAAGAACAAGAATTGCACATCTCCTGGGTCCCACAAGGTGGCATTATTTTATAGATGGGCCTGGAGTATGCCCACCATGCAAGGTCCTCATAGGAGAGACTGGAATAATGCTGAGGCCAGCATTCCCATAAATCTATATGTATAAAAGCGAAATGCCCCTCACGGATCTTCAAAAAATCTCCAGAACCGTAAAGCCTACAAATTTGAAATTTGGCTCTTGGCTTCTAGGGGCTCACTAAGAAAGGATTTTTTGAAATGACCTTCAGAGCATTTAGAGTATTTCCTATATTATTGTTATTAACACGCTCTGATGCTAAGGAGTTCTACTCCCCCTCCCCACCTGAAGAGAAATATCTTCCAGATGCAAAACACAAGCAGAGGAGAGGAGTTTCAGTCTCAGTCTCAGTTTCAGAGCACCAAGCAGCTTTAGTACAGAACAGTTGAGCTAAGCCATGCCCAGGCTCCTTGCTGTCACCTTCTTACTCACACAGCAAATACTCTTTTCAGTTTCCAAACAGCCCTCAACTCTCTCACACACCAACAGGACGCTAGCCAGATGAATACCGATGGATGCTGGTAGGCAGAGGCACAATTCCCACCCCCCCTTTATTTTCCTCCCCAAAAACTAAGCCCGACCACACGGTTTCATAGCGAAGCACGGGTATCCAGTTAGTAAATGCTTAAATAAAATATAGGGGTTTCTTTTTTGAAAACAAATCAAAGCTTCTCTAATCAGACGCGAGCCATCATTTTGAAAAGAGAACCGACTCAACGAGACTGTCCCCTCTTCGAAGGGCATACAGTTTGCCCTCGACCTAGGACCACAATTGAGCCCTGAACGTTCCGTTGCTAAGCGAGGCATTGGTGGAGTGAGTTTTTTGCCCCGCTTTAGTGAATCACCGCAGTTACTCAGCCTCCCCCCAATTGAGCTCGCTTATCAGGAGGTGGCAAATTTGAATTTGGATCCCGTGACTCTGGGCATGCTGCAATGGCCTCGGGCGGGTGCCAATAAGCCACTTTTTCCCCGTGCTGTTGTAACTTCAAACAGTCGCTAAGTGAACTGTTGTGAGTCGAGGACTCCCCTCGATTCACTTTCATGACATTTACCCTTCCCTTGCAGACACCTGCGTAGTTTGTTCTTAATATCCCCACTTATCTGCTCCGTAGCTTGAGAGAGTCATGCCTGTCGAACAAGATATTTTCCTGGTGATAAATACTCCTAGAATCCAAACAATATAAACATTTCCCAGATTTTCTCCCCCATCTTAGGTTTTGGAAGGTTTTGGAAGGTTCCAAACAAGTAAGACCCTTGAGGGAGGGAGAGCCAGAGTCACTTGGATTAAACATTGCTGGCTTTCAGGAGCCAAACCATCTCTCTTCCCCGACCCCACCCTTCCCAAATAATTAGGGCCTTGCTGTTGTTCTTCCACCGGAGACGTGTTTTTCACCTGATTTTCTCCTGACTCCCCGATGGAATTACAGCTGTGGCTTTGGCTGGAATATTCCCTCCGTATTAATTATTGTCCTAAAGAGCTCTTCTGTGTCACGAGGCCGTGCTTTTAATAACTGCTTCCCCCCCCCCTTCTTTTCTCTCTTTTTCTAGGAGAAACACTGCCAGCAGAAATATAATGTCTCCTGCATCATGATTCTTCCGCAGTACCAGCGCAGGGGCTATGGCAGATTCCTCATTGACTTCAGTAAGGCCCCTTCCTGTTTTATATTTTTCTGGGTTGGTTTTTTTTTTTTTTTAATTTTTTTCCCCCTCCTCTGACTTGGCTTTACGATTTACGGAGAGTACAATTCTCCTGCAACTGGTTTGGCTGGGTGTGACTTCAAAAGGATTATTTACCTGAATCAGCTCTATTTTGCAATTCCAGGAAACCTTGTCATCCCCCTCAACTGTTTTCTGTGAAAGTAAACATTTTTATTGGTTTTGTGTGTGGGTCTTACATCATCACCTTCCTTTCTTCTCCCCCTGTTGCAATCTTGAATTAACAATCCTGCTTTAAATCTGAATCTTGTTTTTTATCCAGACATCCATTCCGGTAACTTGTTGCTAATTTAGATCATATGTTATATAACGGCGCAGTAGCTCAGCGGTTACGATGCTGGGCTTGTTGTCTGAAAAGCCAGCAGCCCAGGCACGAGACCCGTGGGGTGAACTCTCATCCTCATCCCATCTCCTGCCCACCTAGAAGTTTGAAAGCATGCAAACGCAAGTAGAAAATGAAAAGGAAAGAAAGCTCAGGACCATATTTGTTGGAAATATATGGAAGAGGGCTTCATCCTGCAGTGGATCGATTGTGGCTAAGAGGAGGAGGAAGAAGAAGGAAGAAGGAAAAAAGGAAGAAGAGGAGGAGGAGAAGGAAGAAGAGGAAGAGGAGGAGGAAGATGAAGAAGTAGAAGAAGAAGAAGGGAGAAGAAGAAGGAAGAAGAGGAGCAGGCAGAAGAAGAAGAAGGAAGAAAAGAAAGAAGAGGAGGAGGAGGAGGAAGAAGAAGAGGAGGAAGAGGAAGAAGAGAAAGAAAGAAAAACTATGTCTTTCTGTGACATCATGCTGGCCACGTGACCGTCGAAGCATCTTTGGACAGTGCTGGCTGAATGGCCTTGAAACAGAGATGAGCATCGCCCCCTATTGTCAGCAACAACTAGTCGAGTAAAATCATTTAGGAGTCCTAAAGGGACTCCTTCACCTTTACTTTATGTAATAGTGGTGCTGTTAAACCTCTGTTGAGGTTCATTGGGGGCCGGGGTGGCTTGCTTGAATCTCACAAGAGAACATGAGGGGTGGCCAGTGGCTGTGGCTATCTGGAGACGCCCTGTGTTGCGTGCTAGGTCCCAGCCAAATATACAAGCAAACAAACAAAGGTTTCCTGCCCAGTCATGTCTGTCTCTAGGGGATGATGCTCATCTCCATTTCTTAGCCAAGGGATCTATGTAGTCACATGGCTAGCGTGACTATACACCGAGGTGCATAGAACACTGTTACCTTCCCTCCGAAGTGGTATCCATTTATCCACTGGCTGGAGAATTCCTTGGAGTTGAAGTCCACAAGCCTTTAAAGGTGCTAAGGTTGGACATCCCTGCTCTAGATCCTTTGATTTGTCCCAAGTTTGGATTACTCCAGTTTGCAAAGGGAGAATCGGTGGAAATTCTGTGATTCTGCCTTAAAACCATAGCTTATAGAGCAAAGAGGTGAATTTAGAGTCGTAAACGACTGCTGTGCATAGGAAAAAGAGAGGTGTACTTCTGTACCAATCTGAAAGTTCAGGCAGTGCTGGGGAAGAGAGCATTATTTGAGAAAGAGGAAATACACTGGTTGTTCTTTTTAGTTGCTCTTAAAGACCAGAAAATCTGATACAGGCGGATTGTTTTAGTTTTTTTTTTTAAAGACATCTTGAATTGTGCATGGAAGTCAAATACAATTGGATAGCAACTGACAGGAAATAGCAATGCAGTGCTTTCTGGAGAGGAAGAGAAGTCCCCTTTTCAAAGCCAAACTAAGTACCTCTTTACTCATTCCCCCTTAATCTTTAAATGAGAAGATGCTCATTTGTGCAGGCAGCTTCCTATGTCACGGAAAGTGAGCTGCGCACATGATGTGCCCTAAAGGGATGCTGACATTTCCGTCCTCCTTATCTGAAACTGAATTCGGTGCGCTGATAACAATTTCTAGCTGGAGTTCCAGTTCTTTTCACCTTCTTTAAGTAATTGCTTGTGTGCCACCTTGTTGCTGTCTGCTGTGTTTGAAAAGCTCAGTGATCGCTCCTGAATCCCAGGCCTTGAGTCTCTGAATTGACTTCATTATCAGCTTGCTGAAGGTGAAGTGTGAGTTGAAGGCTGGGGAGAAAAAACCCTCTTAATCACGAGAACTACTTTGTGTTAATTGTAGTACATTGACGACTGGAATTTAATTTTTATAAAGCCAGGGCGTGTAATGAATTACGATTCCCTGACTTGAAGGTGAAGAATCGTTCTAATTGCCTTCGTTGATTTGGTCAGTCCTTGATCATAGGAGGCCTTGACACTACCATTATACAGGTAGTCAGGCCTTGACTTATTGAGCCCAAAATTTCTGTTGCTAAGTGAGACATTTGTTAAGAGGATTTAGTCTCATTTTATGACCTTTCTTGCCAAAGTTCTTAATTGAATCACTGCAGTTCTTAAATTAGGGACACGGTTGTTAAGTTAAGCTTAGAATAGAGTTGGAAGGGACCTTGGAGGTCTTCTAGTCCAACCCCCTGCTTAGGCAGGAAACCCTATACCATTTTAGACAAGTGGCTGTCCAGTCTCTGTGTCAGATGGTGCTCCGTTCAAAATCCAAGAAAGAAATACTTAGACTCCATTAATTAGAGAAAAGGTATCTTTTACTGGAAGTCAAGTGGTAGCAACAAAAGCATTCTGAATCTGAGAAAACGAGCGGCCAAATCACATATACAAACTGATGGCAACATTCCCACCCACAATAGTTCAATTTGTCCACCCAATAAAAGGTTGTGAATAACATCATGTGGGCATCTCCAGGTGGTGATGAGGCCTCTGTCCGTTGACCTTGACATATTTTGATAAAGAGCTGTGGCTGCGCATAGCATAGGATAGAAACCTAAGCAAGAAATCCCCCAACTTAAACAATTCTGTTTTGTAAAACCTCCAGCTCGCTTCCCATAACTATGTCCCCCCCTACTCCCCCCGTTACTTATGACAGCTGAAAGATGCAAAGCAAAAAGGAAGAAAACCTTGAAGGCTGACACTCTGGCTTCCCCATTGACTGGTTTACTTGGCGTTTATAAAGAAGTTAAATGAAGCCTCAGCCATCTGCGTTTACTTTCCTGGCACTGAATTTATGCTGCAATAACTCTGAACGAGTGGTCCCTATTTTCCTACTTGCATTTTTTACGTGCTTTCGAACTGCTCGGTTGGCAGAAGCTGGGACAAGGAACGGGAGCTCACTCCATGACACAGCGCTAGGGATTCGAACCGCCAACCTGCCGACCTTTCTGGTCGACAAGCTCAGCCTCTTAGCCCCTGAGCCACCCAACTCTTGAGTAACCTGAGAAGGGTGTGGTTGGGTGTGTCCCAAACCTGGTCCTGAGCCCCTTTCTGCTTTCTCCCAGGTTATCTCCTCTCAAAACGCGAAGGCCAGGCAGGATCCCCGGAGAAGCCACTGTCTGATTTGGGTCGTCTTTCCTACATGGCATACTGGAAAAGTGTGATCTTGGAGTGCCTTTATCACCAAAACGACAAGCAGATCAGCATCAAGAAGTTAAGCAAACTGACCGGCATCTGTCCTCAAGACATCACCTCCACTCTTCATCACCTGCGCATGCTTGATTTCCGCAGCGATCAGTGAGTATCTCATTTCCTTCTCTCACGGAACCGGGTGAACTCAGGAAACGGCAGGATTAGGCTCAGGGCTGATTCTGTAGATGCAAAAATCCCCCAATATGCGATTAAAAAAAAATAATACCCCTATCTTTCTAGCCCTTGTGCTATCAAGGTGATTCTTGAGAGGGTTGTATTTCCCCGCATCAATCTCAGAAGTCAGGGTGCATTTAGAGAGCCGGAAAAGCGATTGAGGGCTTGAAAGAGGAATGGAGAGGCTAGAATAGAATTAGAATTAGAATAGCAGAGTTGGGAGGGACCTTGGAGGTCTTCTAGTCCAACCCCTTGCTTAGGCAGGAAACCCTAAGCCATTTCAGACAAACAATTGTCCAATCTCTTCTTAAACACTTCCAATGTTGGAGCATTCACAACTTCTGGAGGCAAGTTGTTCCACTGATCGACTGTCCTCACGGTCAGGAAATTTCTCCTTAGTTCTAAGTTGCTTCTATCCTCGATTTGCTTCCACCCTTTGCTTCTTGTCCTGCCTTCAGGGGCTTTGCAGAATAGCCTTTTTTTTTTTTTAAATTACATTTATATGCCGCCCTTCTCCAAAGACTCAGGACGGCTTACAATTTTTGGAGCGCAACCCAGTGCGCTCAGCAATAGCCTTCCTTCCATTGTATATGCCTGCTTATTATTACTAAGCGGCATTTTTACAAAGTCAGCTAATTGCCCCCAACAATCTTGGGTCCTCAATTTACCTACCCCGAGAGGATGGAAGGCTGAGTCAACCTTGAGCCTGGTGGGATTCGAGCCTGCAGTAATTGCAGGCAGCTGGAACTTAAATGCAGGCATTTAACAGCGTGAGCCACCAAGGCCCATGACTCCCTCTTCTTTGGGGCAGCCCCTGAGATATTGGAACACTGCTATCATGTCTCCCCTAGTCCTTCTTTTCATCAAACTAGACATACCCAGTTCCAGCAACCATTCTTTGTATGGGTTGATGCATTTTATGAGCCCAACCAAAGTAGCTAATTCCGTGTCAAGAGTCTCCCTGACATTTTGAAGGCCACGAGCTTACAGCGGTGAGCAACGGCTGCGCTGCTTAGTAGCAAATGCTTAGTAATGCACCTCAGCTCTGGGTCTTCCAATCGCCTTTCTCCCCTGCATTTCCATGTTTACAACATGAACTTGATGCCACGTGACCGAAGCCACCCGCTCTTTTCTCCTTCCTCAGATTTGTGATTGTTCGGCGGGAAAAGCTTATCCAAGACCACATGGCGAAGCTGAAACTGAACACCCGGCCTGTAGTCGTGGACCCAGAATGTCTGCGCTGGACCCCGGTCATCGTCTCAAACTCGGTGGTTTCAGAGGATGAAGAGGATGATCCCGAAGAGACAGAAATCGAGGTCCCACAGCAGTTGCGGGAGAGAGACATTGAGGTCAGAATGCGAGGCGTTTATGCATTACTAGCTGGATACCCATGCTTCGCTACGAAAGTGTGTGGTCGGGCTTAGTTTTTGGGGAGGAAAATAAGGGGGGAAAATTCTGCCTCTGCCTACCAGCATCCATCAGTATTCATCTGGCTAGTGTCCTGTCAGTGTGTGAGAGAGTTGAGGGCTGTTTGGAAACGGAAGTAGTATTTGGTGTGTGAACAAGAAGGAGACAGCAAGGAGCCTGGGAGTGGCTTAGCTCAACTGTTCTGTACTAAAGCTGCTTGGTGCTCTGAAACTGAAACTCCTCTCCTCTGCTTGTGTTTTGCATTTGGAAGAGACTTCTTTTCAGGTGGGGAGGGGGAGTAGAACTCCTTAGCATCAGAGCGTGTTAGTAATATAGGAAATACTCTAAATGCTCTGATGGCCATTTCAAAAAGTCCTTTCTTAGTGAGCACCTAGAAGCCAAGAGGAACCTACGTGCCAAATTTCAAATTTGTAGGCTTTATGGTTGTGGAGATTTTGTGATGATGCGTGAGGGGTATTTCGCTTTTATATCTATAGATGATAAATTGTGAAGTAGTATAGAATCACAGAATAGCAGAATTTATGGAAGTCCTCTAGTCCAACACACTCTTTAAGCAGGAGACCCTATACAATCCCAGACAAATGGGTGTCCAATGTCTTCTTTAAAACCTCCAGTGATGGCGCACCCACAACTTCTGGACACAATCTATTCCACTGTTTAATTGTTCTTATGCAGAGCAAGTTTCTCCTTAGTTCTAGGTTAGGTCTTTCTTTAATTATCTTCCCTCCATTACTTCTTGTCCTGCCCTTAGGTGCTTTGGAAAATACATTAACTTCCAGCTCCCAGAATTCCCTAGCCGGCATGCTGACTGAAGAATTCTGAGACTGAAGTCCATATATCCATAAGCAATGAAGAAATTGAGCCTGTAGAGATTCTCAGTCCTCCAGGTCATGGTGGTCCCAAGGTGCTTTCTTCAGGAAGCACCTGGACTTTCTTGGTTTTCCTTTGAAGACGTTTCGCTTCTTATCCAAGAAGCTTCTTCAGCCCTGACTGGATGGTGGGGAAAGGAAGGATTTATATTCCTTGCAGACAGCTGGTCGTTTGCATCCTTTGAGAGGGTCCTTGAGGCCACTTGGAGGTTGCTCTGTCTCCTCAGGGTTACCTTGAATAGGGTAAAAGGTTCCTGTAGGCTGGTGTTGACCTATAAAGCCCGACATGGCTTGGGTCCGGGGTACTTGCAGGAGCGTCTTCTGCCACCCTCAAGCTCCAGTCACCCGGTGCGCTCCCACCGACAGTGCCTCCTTGGGGTGCCGTCGGCCAGACAATGTCGGTTGGTGGCCCTCCAGCGGTAGGGCCTTCTCTGTGGGAGCTGCCACCCTGTGGAACCAGCTACCCCTGGGGGTTACGGTTGGCCCCTGACCTGCGTTCATTCCACCGCGATCTAAAGACTTGGCAGGCTGGCCTGGATTGAGGAGGATTGGGGTTTTTAACTGGGCATTTTAAGGTGGGATCTTATCGTTTATTTGGATTAGGTTTAATACTTTTTTACTATTTGTATGCTATACTTTCTATGTGAGCACTTGAGTGCTTGGAAATGCATATAAATCCAAATAAATGACATGAAATGAAATTACTCCATTAGGACGACTCAGGTGACTCTGAGGACACAGATAAAGGCCCCAGCTCTACCAGTCCCAGGTTATTTTTATTTATTTATTTGTTTGTTTGTTTATTTAATTGGATTTATATGCCGCCCCATCTCCGAGGGGACTCGGGTCAGCTTACACGCAATGTATAAACAATAAATACGTCTTTATCGAATTCTCAATCCAATTATAAAATCAATTAAAATACCCTTAAATTAAAATCCCCAACCCTGCTCAGTCCAGGCCAGCCTGTACAAACAGCCAAGTCTTGAGTTCACGGCGGAAGGAGCGCAGGTCCGGGGCCAAACGCAGCTCTAGAGGTAGCTGATTCCAAAGGGTGGGTGCCCCCACAGAGAAGGCCCTTCCCCGGGGGACCGCCAACCGACATTGTCTGCCCGACGGCACCCCCAGGAGGGCCTGCCTATGGGAGCATACCGGCGATCGGACCTCGATGCTGGTAGGAGGCGCTCCTGCAAGCACCCCGGACCCGAGCCATGCAGGGCTTTTATAGGTTAATACCAGCATTTTTATTTTTATGGCAGCCAGAAAAAGAATTAATTTCTTTTGATACCCCTCCCCTCTCCCCTGCCCCCCCCCCATTCCAGGTGATCAAGTGTGTCTCCTGGGAGAGGAAAGAGCGAGAGTCCTGTTTTCCGCTGGAGAGTGAAACCAAGCCAGAGGTTCTCCCGGTCAACCCCTTGCGATCCGGCAAGCAAAGTCTTCCCCTCAGCGGTCTTCCCGCCAACAGCCACACGCCGCGCAGGGGCCGGTGGAGCCGCAAGAACAAAAAGCTGCAGGAATCCTTCACCGAGAAGGACCCAAAGCTGACCTTGGAGGAGAAGTCGGCGATGGCCAGGGGCGGCCGATGCGGCGAGTGCCAGGAAAAGCGGCGGCAGGGCTCGTTTGCCGAGTGCGAAGAGAAGACGGCGCCCTCCCAGGGACAGTGCGGGAAATGCGAGGAGAAGGCCCCGACTCCGCGAGGGCACTTGGGCAAAGAGGAAGAGAAGCCGGCCTCCTCCCAAGGGCCCTTTGGCAAAGGCGAGAAGGCCCCCGCCGGCCAGAGGCGGTGCAGTGAAGGCCTGGATGCCTGGAAAGGGCAGCTGAAAGCCCTCGAGCCCCTGAAAAGCCGGCTCTCGGAGCAGTGCGACCGGCTAGCCCGGCGACACAGTGACGGGGACCGCACGGCGCTCAGGCACTTCAGCGAGAGCAGCGAAGACGAGGACGAGGAGCCTGCCAGCCCCTGCTCTAGCTCCCCGCCGGTTCTGACGAAGCCAGCGCTGAAGCGGAAGGTGCGTTTCTGCCTCCCCACCGTTTGGGGCAGGGGTTCCCCCCCGCCCCAAACTTGGCAACTCTAAGCCTTGTGGACTTCCAACTCCCAGAATTCTCCAGCCAGCTGTGCTGGCTGAAATGGGAGATGAATCCTAACAAAGCAAGTTTAGAACCTCTGGTTTGGGGGCTCGGGAGGGTGGCGCATTAAACAAAAAATAACAAGCATTCAGCATTGAGCCGCAAATGGACTCTCGGACCCCTTGGTCCCGCTGGTTTTCCATCCCAGTTTGGTTAAATGAGGAGCCTTGGTGGTGCGGTGGTTACAGGTGCAGTACTGCAAGCTACTTTTGCTGCAGCCGGCTGCCTACAATTTGGCAGTTCGAATCTCACCAGGCTCAAGGTTGACTCAGCCTTCCATCCTTCCGAGGTGAAATGAGGACCCAGATTATTGGGGGCAAGAGGCTGACTCTAAGAAATCTCTTAGGGGCCTGGAGCCTTATAAACATATGTTTGGTGCTCTTCCTTCCTTCCTTCCTTCCTTCCTTCCTTCCTCCTCCCTCCCTCCTCCCTCCTCCCTCCCTCCTCCTCCCTCCTCCTTCCTTCCCTTTCTCCTTCTTCTTCCTTCCTTCCTTCCTTCCTTCCTTCCTTCCTTCCTTCCTTCCTTCCTTCCTTCCTTCCCTCCTCCTCCTCCTCCCTCCTCCCTCCTTCCTCTCTCCTTCCTTCCTTCCTTCCTTCCTTCCTTCCTTCCTTCCTTCCTTCCTTCCTTCCTTCCTTCCTCCCTCCCTCCCTCCCTCCTCCTTCCTTCCTTCCTCTCTCCTTCCTTCCTTCCTTCCTTCCTTCCTTCCTTCCTCCCTCCCTCCCTCCCTCCTCCCTCCCTCCCTCCCTCCCTCCCCATGGTTAGAATGCAGTATTGCAGGCCTACACAGTCACCAGTCACATTTTTTAGTGCCATTGTAACTTTGAACTGTCACTAAATGAACGGTTGTAAGTTGAGGACTACCTGTAAATGTACAATCTGCTTTTTTATAAAAAATTTCCCATGCGTATTTTGTGATTCTGGGTGTCTTAAATGCCAGAAATAACAATGAAGCCTTGGTAGCCAAGTTTCCTTATTTATCTGCCATACGTCGGGCAAGTGGTTTGTATGGCAGACTATCTAAAAATGGGATTAATAATTGTTAGGTTTCATTGAAACCAGGGAAATCTAAGACATTAATATACTCTTCACATCCTATGGGCTGAGTTCATGCAACACCCTAAGCCAGGACTCCTCAAACTTGACAAATTTAAGACTTGTGGACTTCAACTCCCAGAATTCTCCCAATTCTGGGAGTTGAAGTCCATAAGTCTTAAAGTTGCCAGGTTTGGAGACCTCTGCCCTAAGCCCTAAATCATGATATCTTTTATGACTGTTTTTAATTGTGAGGAGCTGCCTTCCATTGAGTGGATCAAAAAATATAGAAACATAGTGCCATGAGTCTGGAAGGGACCTTGGAGGTCTTCTAGCCCAACCCCTGCCCAAGGCAGGAAAACTTACACCACCCCAGATAAATGAATATCCAATATTTTTCTTGAAGACTTCCAGAGATGGAGCACCGGCAGCTCTGGAAATTGACTAATTTTTCTCACCAATGCTTACGATAAACATCGATAAACAGATGCTTATGAGCTATCAGATTGTGGAGATAACTTTGCAGTGTTTTTTTTTTTCACCATGTTGATGTTGTTGTTTCCTTTCTTTGGACTGTCTTGTGCAGAAGCCCATTCCCCGGAAGAGACGAGTCCGTAAGCGGAAACACCACAACAGCAGCGTGGTTACCGAAACGATCTCGGAAACAACAGAAGTCCTAGACGAGCCATTTGAGGACTCGGATTCCGAGAGGCCCATGCCTCAGCTGGAGCCCACCTTTGAAATGGAAGATGAGGAGGAGGAGGAAGAGGAGGAGGAAGAAGAGGAGGAGGAGGAGGAAGAGGAGGAGGAAGGAGGAGGAAGGAGGAGGAGGAAGAAAGCGAATTGTTCTCTCGGGGATATCTCCGCCGTCTCTCTCCACAGGATTCCCTTAGCCATAGGCCCCCCTTAAAGAGAGGAAGTCAAGAAGAAGAGGAATCGGATGATACGGCCGGTAGGTTTTCTGATCCTTTGATTCTGTGTTTATCTGAATCCAGGGTGGCACACCCAATGTCTTGGTGTGTGGGAATGACCTTGGGAGACAGGGCAAAGAGAAGGCAACTGTGTGACGGTCAGATAAAAGGCAGATGAGTTCACAGCGGGAATGTTGGCAGGACAAGAAGACTCAGAAGACACCCTCCCTAGTGTCTTGGGCAGTAAAGGCGATGGGCTGGTGGTTTGGACTTTCAAATTTGCAAGATTGTGTTAAGGCAGTTAAATTAGCTTATCTGGTCTTGTTCCCTCTCTGGTCTACCTCATAAGGATGACACTCATCTAGCTGCCAGCCCTGTTCTACCAGAGTAACTTCCTCTGTTTTTGAACCCAAAAGAACCAAACAAACGTTTGCCATAGAGAGCAGAACTCATCTCTGCTTCCTCGCCGAGGGACCCAACATTGTCCGACGACGCTTCTGTGGTCATCTGGCTGGCGTGACTATATGGTGGATAGTAATTCAGGGACGCAGTGGCTCAGGGGCTAAGACGCTGAGCTTGTTGATCAGAAAGGTTGGCAGTTCGGCGGTTCGAATCCCTAGCGCCGTGTCACGGAGTGAGCTCCCGTTCCTTGTCCCAGCTTCTGCCAACCGAGCAGTTCGAAAGCACGTAAACAATGCAAGTAGAAAAATAGGGACCCCTTTGGTGGGAAGGGAACAGCGTTCCATGCTCCTTCGAAGTCGTTTAGTCCTGCTGGCCACATGACCACGGAGGCGTCTTCGGACAGTGCTGGCTCATCTGCTTTGTAACGGAGATGAGCAGCGCCCCCTAGAGCCAGAAACGACTGGCGCGGATCTGCAAGGAGGGGAAAAAGCAAGGAGGAAGTGGGGAATAGGCAAGATAACAAAACTTAGGAAGACACCTCAACTCTACAGCGGAGGGACTGTGGGGCAGTAAGAGGTATAGTCCGAGGAGTTCCATGCCTTCAGCATCAAGGACTCCCTCACTTTGCAAGGGAGATGGGGAAAAAGGGCCTTGGTGGTGCAGGCTGTTAAACACCTAGCACTTAGCTGCAGCTGCCTGCAGTTACTGCAGGCTTGAATCCCACCAGGCTCAAGGTGGACTCAGCCTTCCATCCTCTCGGGGTAAGTAAACTGAGGACCCAAGATTGTTGGGCACAATAAGCTGACTTTGTAAAAATGCCGCTTAGTAATAATAAGCAGGCATATACAATGGAAG
Organism: Naja naja; assembly: GCA_009733165.1. Classification (NCBI taxonomy): domain Eukaryota; kingdom Metazoa; phylum Chordata; class Lepidosauria; order Squamata; family Elapidae; genus Naja; species Naja naja. The sequence continues at coordinate 2,884,871 of CM019156.1, read as the reverse complement.
GAAGGCTATTGCTGAGCACACTGGGTTGTATCCCAAAAATTGTAAGCCGCCCTGAGTCTCCGGAGAAGGGCGGCATATAAATGTAATTAAAAATAAAATAAATAAATAAAATTGTGAGAAATAGCTCAGCTAGCTGGAGATAAATTTGCTGAAATCGCTGTAATAGACTTCGTGCTTGAGGGAGAAGTAAACCCTCCGAAGCAGCTGTGCTTGCGCAGTCCAAGCATGAGTTCTTCTGACCTTGGCTCCATCTGATAAGGTTACCCAGAGTCATTCCTGCCAGCCCACTTGCCTGTTATTTCAGCCCACAGCTGCTGCTTAAGGGGCCCAGAACTGGCAGGAATAGGCCAGGCAGGCAGTACCCTGTAGCTGTCTCTACCTTTAGATTGCCTGTAGTTTTCATTGAGATCCCTTGAAAATCTTGTCCAGGATTAAAACACTGCATAAGGCTGATACCTAGAGAACGGCCTTCAAAGGATGAAGCTGATGATTCTGGTGTAGGGTAGAAAGTGAGGCCCCTGAAGAAGGAGTGGCGTAAGCATATATTTTGCATCCATCCCTGTATCCATATGTTCTCCCTCCTCTCTCTGCAGCCCTCGTCTCATCCATGACTAAAATTAGAAAGTAGCGTGACGTATTTTTAGCCCAGTAGAATGTTGCTTTCAAATTGCGTTTGTTCAGATATACCAGGCTGAACTCCCTTGCCAGGAGAAGCAGTGTGGGGAAGTTGTGTAAATGGTGTCTTAGCCCTCCCACAAATATCACCCAAATATTTTAACTGACATCTTAAAAACAGCAGTCACTCACCCACCCACCTACCCTGAGTGCTTTCTGGAATATGCCTCTTAAACTGAGTTTTTTTTTTAAACAGCTAGTCTCCTGCATGCAAAAAAAGAGCCTTGGTGGTGCAGGCTGTTAAATGCCTAGCACTTAGCTCCAGCTGCCTGCAATTAGTGCAGGCTCGAATCCCACCAGGCTCAAGGTTGACTCAACCTTCCATTGCCTCAGGGTAGGTAAATTGAGGACTCAAGATTGTCGGGGGCAATAAGCTGACTTTGTAAAAATGCCGCTTAGTAATAATAAGCAGGCATATACAATGGAATGAAGGCTATTGCTGAGCACATTGGGTTGTGCTCCAAAAATTGTAAGCCGCCCTGAGTCTTCGGAGAAGGGCGGGATATAAATGTAATTAAAATAAAAATGCTTGTGCCAAATTAGATACAATGACATCCAAGCACACACACATACCTAATAAAAAGTTGTTTTCCATTGACAGGTCTCTCTCAGTGGTTGACTAGTAGGTTGAAAGAAGGTTGGAGCACCTGCGATCAAGGTGTTTTTATGTGGATTGAATAGATGGAGCATCAGTACATGAGCCACCCACCTTGTAATCTTGATGTATTTCAAACTCTACCTTCTTGTGGGATGGAACCCCAACAAAATGCTGAATTATTTTCCTGGCTCTTCCCCACCTGCCCTCTTACTTTCAGCAATGCCTGAATCACAGCACACTAGTCAGTTGTAAAGAGGCCTCTTTAGATCTAACCATGACAACTTTTAAGACACTTAAGATGCTGCCTGGGGAATTCTGAGAGTTGAAATCCACGTGTCTTCCAAAAGTGCTTTTCCAAGAGGCAACTGGTCTTTTTGGGTTTTTTTCTTGGAAGACGTTTCGCTTCTCATCCAAGAAGCACACCAAGCAGTCAGAGCTGGAGAACCTTCTTGGATGAGAAGCAAAACATCTTCAAAGGAAAACAAAACAAACAAACAAACCAGAAAGTCCAGTTGCCTCTTGGGAAAAAAACAGGACCTTTGGGACAACCAGGAACCGGATGACTGAGAATCTCCATAGAGACGTGTCTTACAGTTACGAAGGTTAGGAAACCCTGCTTCGGATCAGGGGCTTCCAACATTTTGGGCACCAGGAACTGGTTTCTTTGGGGGCGATTATTTCCCCGCAGGTGGGGGAAGGGGGCATGGGTTGGCGTGCTGCCTTGTTCCTGCTCGTGCTCTGATAGGGCTTTGATGACTTGCACGGCCCAGTTCCTGGTGGGCCCTGGACTGGTGCCAGGCCCGGAGGTTGGGGACCCCTGCTTTAGATGATCCCCTTGGTGCACTGGCAATGTGCTATGCCAGTGACAGCATGCCTTAGATTTTGTTCTAATGCTATGCCTGAGAAAGTATTGCTTCATTGCAGTCCACGCATCTCAGTGTAACTGTTTCAGAGACTCTCTTTTCACCCAGGTCTTTGATGAGGGAGGGTGATACCCCTCCCTCCGTCACTCTTCCCATCTTTTATCTTTAGTTTTTTTTATGTTTTTATTGATTTGACTGTCATTCCCCTTCGTTTGATTGTTGTAAGTCACCCAGAGTTGCCGAGAGATGGGTAGCATACAAGGTCAATTTAATATGGTACGTCTGTCAGATGCTGAGACTTGGATTTGGCATTTTTGTCTACCTAGCGCGTCCTTCCCAAAGACCTGAGATAGGCAGATGGGGATGTTTTGATGGAGTTAGAGAGGCATTGTCTCAGGATGTCAGCTGTCCTAAGTAAAGCTGCCTTTTGGAACTGACTGGTGGAGAATTTGTCAATGCCGATGGTGTTCAAGTGGTGCTCCGGTTGTTTTGGGATTATACCCAAGGCGCCTATGACCGTTGATAGTGTCCTCATTTTTATTTTGCCACATCGTTCAATTTCTTTTTGTGGGTCTTTGTATTTTGTTATCTTCTTCAGGTTTTTCTCTTTGATTCTGCTGTCTCCAGGTGCTGCCATGTCCAGGATTCAGACCATTTTTGGGCAGTTGTTAATGTTAATTGTTATTATGGTTGGTCACACATGATTATTGTTGTCGTTCTATTATTATTTTCTAGAAATATTTCAGTATCGTAGATGTTAAGTCTAGGAGTTGAGAAGTCTTAATTTTCCCAGTTTCAGTCCTTGAAACAAATTGGACAACTTTCCCAATTACACCGGCCAATATAGTAGTCAAAATTTTTGTGTGATTCTGTGAGTATATATCGGGTTGAAAAGTTCACTTAATATAGTTGCACTTTACTTAGCCGATAATGTGGGGCAGTCTTCTGCAACGGTGAGAGTAAGGGGTATAGTTCTCCTCCCCAAATTCTAACTATTTCAGACCAAATATGTTTCTGAGAAAATGAAAAGGACAATAATGAATATTATTGTTCTCGTTAACAGTGGATGATAACATTTAACCAGGTGTCAGGATTTTGAGAAAATTAGTTTATTGAATCATTACAAATCACCAGTCTAAACAAACATTATTGATCCACTCTAGATTTTGGCAATGCTAACAATAAATAATTGTGAATTGCTGTTCCCAAGTTGACGCCTTCTGTTCTGCATTCTCTTCAGATTCTCCTACTTTGAAACCAGTTTCCTTGCTGAGAAAATGCGAATCACTGGATTCTCCCCTCCAGCCTGGCACTTCCACCCCCCTGAAAAAGAAGAAAGGCTGGCCCAAGGGCAAGAGCCGTAAGCCCATCCACTGGAAGAAAAGGCCCGGGCGCAAGCCAGGCTTTCAACTGAGGAGCGGGAAAGTCCGAGCGCCTGCTTCCGAGGAGACCACCGATCTCATGGAGCCCTGCTCCAAATCAGGGCGTAAGACGAAAGTGCAAGACGAGGAAGAGCTGGCTGAGGAGAAGGAAGAACTTCTGCCCAGTGCTGAAGAAAGGAAAGATGAAGATGGGCCTCCGGAAGTCGGCGATTTAGGAGAAGAGGAAGATATTATGCCTGCTAGAGAAGCGAGGGTGACGTCTCCCGTAGACAGCAGCAACAGCCCAGAAATGGACTCTAAAGAGCCTGAACTGGAGGAAGATGTGGAGAAGCCTCAAGTCCTCGAAGACCAGAGGCCGCCGTCCGAAGAAGAGCAGCAGGAAGCTGAGGAACCCGAGCACGACCAGGAAGAGGAAGAAGAGGAAGTGGCTGCCGTCGCCAACCAGCACGAAGACCACGATGCCGACGACGAAGAAGATGATGGCCACCTGGGCTCGGTCAAAAAGGATGAGCTGGAAGAGCAGGCTGAGAAGGAAGGGCTGAAGGAAGAACCAGAAGTCCAGGAGCCTTTTTTAGAAACAAGCACACAGGACGATAGAGAAGAGGATGCCAAGAACAAGAGCGAAGGAGAGGGTGACTCCGAGGAGGATCCGGTGTCCCACGAGACGTCAGTCGGGTCAGACCCAGTTCCCGGCTCGGAGGACGACCAAGAGGAAGAGCAGCATCCCAAGGAAGGGCTGATGGAGCTGAAGGAAGACGAGCCGATCCCTCACAGTGAACTGGACCTCGAAACGGTCCAGGCCGTGCAGTCCTTGACGCAAGAGGAAGACAACCACGAGCACGACGTGGCTTACCAGGACTGCGAGGAGACGCTGGCCGCTTGCCAGAACCTGCAGAGCTACACCCAAGCCGAGGAGGACCCCCAGATGCCGATGGTGGAGGACTGCCAGGCCTCCGAACACAACAGCCCCATCTCCTCGGTCCAGTCTCACCCCAGCCAGTCGGTGCGCTCCGTCAGCAGCCCCAGCGTGCCCGGCGCCCTGGAGAGCAGCTACACCCAGATCAGCCCCGAGCAGGGCTCCCTGTCGGCCCCTTCTATGCAGAACATGGAGACCAGCCCCATGATGGACGTGCCTTCGGTGTCGGACCATTCCCAGCAGGTGGTGGACAGCGGCTTCAGTGACCTGGGCAGCATCGAGAGCACCACCGAGAACTACGAGAACCCCAGCAGCTACGACTCCACCATGGGGGGCAGCATCTGCGGCAACGCCTCCTCGCAGAGCAGCTGCTCCTATGGGGGGCTCTCCTCCTCCAGCAGCCTCACCCAGAACAGCTGCGTGGTCACCCAGCAAATGGCCGGCATGGGCAGCAGCTGCAGCCTCATGCCCCAAGGCAGCGTCCAGCCGGCCACCAACTGCAATATCAAGTCTCCCCAGAGCTGCGTGGTGGAGAGACCCCCGAGTAACCAGCAAGCCGCGGCACAGCCTCCGCAGGCCCAGGCCCAGCAGCCCCAGCCGCCGCCTCCGGCGCAGCAGCAGCAGCAGCAGCAACAACAACAACAGCAGCCGCCCCCGCAGCAGCAGCAGCAGCCGTCCCTGTCGCAGTGTAGCATGAACAACAGTTTCACTCCGGCGCCGATGATCATGGAGATCCCGGAATCGGGCAGCACCGGCAACATCAGCATCTACGAGAGGCTCCCCGGCGACTTTGGGGCCGGCGGTTACTCCCAGCCGTCGGCCACCTTCAGCTTGGCCAAGCTGCAGCAGCTGACCAACACCATTATGGACCCGCACGCCATGCCTTACAGCCATTCCTCCGCGGTCACGTCCTATGCAACCAGCGTGTCTTTGTCGAACACGGGCCTGGCGCAGTTGGCCCCCTCGCACCCTCTGGCCGGAGCGGCCCAAGCACAAGCCACCATGACCCCCCCGCCCAACCTGGCCCCCACCACCATGAACCTGACCTCTCCCTTGCTCCAGTGCAACATGTCCACTGCCAACCTCGGCATCCCTCACACCCAGCGGCTGCAAGGCCAGATGCCGGTCAAGGGCCACATCTCTATCCGGTCGAAGTCGGCCCCACTGCCCTCGGCGGCTGCCCACCAGCAGCAGCTCTACGGCCGCAGCCCTCCGGCGGTGGCCATGCAGGCCAGTCCCCGGGCGTTGGCCGTCCAGCGGGGCATGAATATGGGGGTGAACCTGATGCCCGCCGCCCCGTACAACGTCAACTCCATGAATATGAACACCCTGAACGCCATGAACAGCTACCGGATGCCCCAGCCCATGATGAACAGCAGCTACCACAGCAACCCCGCCTACATGAACCAGACGGCCCAGTACCCTATGCAGATGCAGATGGGGATGATGGGGAGCCAGGCCTACCCCCAGCAGCCTATGCAGCCCAACCCCCACGGGAACATGATGTACACGGGCCCTTCGCACCACAGCTACATGAACGCCGCCGGGGTCCCCAAGCAGTCGCTCAACGGGCCCTACATGAGGAGATGAGCAGGATGAGGCACACACACACACACACACACACACACACACACACCCCCCGCCCCGGAAACTCCTAGCTCAATCAAGGAACCTTTTATACTGACAGACAAAAAAAAACAAAACACAAAATCAGAGACAATGGACCTGTTTATTTTATTTTTTTTCTTTCTCCCCTCCCCCCCAGTTAAATATTGCTGTAGATCTTAGATAGGGTATTTTGTTCCCTTTCGGTTTATTTTCATGCTAATTTTATTATTTTTTTTAAAGGGGGCCTGGTCTCTTTTTTTTTCCCCTCTTTTTTTCTTTTCCCCTTTTCTTCGTTTGGAGGGGGAGGGCTTGGTTCTCTGGTTTGGGGATCTTGGGTGGTTTTATTTTCCCCCTCCCTCCCTCCCTCCTTCCTTCCTTCCTTTCTTCCTTCCTTCCTTCCTTCTTTCCTTCCTTCCTTCTTTCCACAATCTGGAAACGCTTCACCAAACCTCATTTTTTGGGGGAACTGGGCTTTGGGATTCCAATTTTTCTTTCTCTCTCCCCTCCCTCTTGTTTTTCCGTCGGGGAGGGGAGGAGAGGGATTGAAAATGTCCGCACGCCATATATATTTATATATTCCCGTCATCGGACGTAAAGTAAGAGTCCTGACTTTGCCAGAAACACCTGGGCAGAGTCCGCGGCCTCTTTGTTTTTAGGTGCGGGAGTTTTTTTTCTCCCCTTGAGGCCTTGTGTGCAGCCCTTCAGCTGGCCCAATCCTGAAGGGTCAGGGCCTTCTCACCTTCAGCACCCTCGGCTTTGTGGCGACACTGGGCGTGGTGCACGGAGCCCAGAGCAAATTCTCGGAGCCTCTTTTGCCATTTCCTCCAAATGCAGGAACTCTGAACAGTTGGTATTTTGTATTCTCTCCTCCTCCTCCCTCCCTCCCCCTCCTCTTCCTCCCCCTCCCTCCCTCCCCCTCCTCTTCCCCCTCCCTCCCTCCCTCCCCCTCCTCTTCCTCCTTCCTCTCATTCTCTCCTTGGGTGAACTGAAATACGGTTTAAGGGTAACTAAAGTGCACCCTTTGACACATAGCCAAGCCGGAACTGTGTCCTCCAGTCCAGCCAAAAAGCGGGGGTGTTGGGAGAAACAGACATCTGGAGGTCGACACCCCCCCACCCCTCCCCTTCCAAACCCAGCAACTGGACTTCTGCAATTGTGAAATCTGCTAGAGGGTCCAGTTCCCAGAGGCACTTGTGCAAAGCTGTCCCCATTCCTGGAAGGTCGGGATGTTAACATCTAAACGGCTTGTCGCAGTCGCTTCACGTATTATATATGGCTGGCCTGGTGCCAGCGTGCGGGGAGTTGAGGACTCACGTAGGACTTCCTCCTCCCTCGTAATTGTCCTCTTTTTAAAGATCCCCTTTGCCTCCCTACATTTTTGGAGGTTCACTAGCTGGAGTTTTATTTGTCCGCACACTCACTGCCTTTGGTGTGAGAGCCTTTATTTTGGGGTTGGAAATGACAGGAGGATATTCTCCCCCCACATTGCGGTCCATCCCATCGATCCGATCGAAGGGCCGCGAGGCCTGCGGGCCACACACCACCCGCCGATTTGCAAGGAGGAGGAGGAAGGGGGGGGGGAAACGTAGCTTACCCTTCTGATGTGTAAAGTCTTCTCTGTATATTCCTGTAGAGCTACAGACGCACTTAGATCGACTTAGATGTGTAAAGATTTTGTTTTCGGGGTTTTTTTTTTTTTGGTTTTTGGTTTTTATTCCAAGCAACCTGAAAGGCAGTTTGGAGGGGCCTCAGAGCTCCGGCTGCAACTCCGTGGACTTCCTCTGTCCTCCTGAGGATGGGAAGGCAGAATCCCTTGGGCTTCCAGGCCTCGTTTTCTCTCTCGAGTTCTTGAGCATGTGTAAGACCCAGGACCCTGTAAATAAATACCCACCGACCCAGGCTCACTTCATCTGTCTTGCAAGGTGACCCAGCCTCCTGCCCAGGTGAGCTGCTGGCTGGGGTTGCTTCCTGGCTGCAGATGGGTGGGAGCTGGTTGGTTGAGGGTGTCGAAAGCAAAGCTGTTGGCACGAGGGCCATAAAATAAACATATATGTATATGTATGTGTGTGTGTGTGTATATATATACATACACACACACATACACATACACACACACATACACATATATATTTTCCGTCTGCTGTTAACCATTTCCCCACGCCCCGGTTTTGGATTTTTCTACTTTTATTTTTAATTTTTAAATCAATTGGGCAGCTCCCTTTTTTTCCACAAACCTTTGTGACTGTAGAGCTTATTGTAGATGAACTGGTGTTTTTTTCTATATTATTATTATTATTATTATTATTAAGAAGAAGAGAAAAAAAAAGTATCCAACACAGTAATATTGGTACCTGTCATTTTTTTTTCCACTTCTGTTTAAGAAAAAGAAAAAAGAAAAAAAGAAAGAAAATAATAATGTATTTTTAGCAAAAATAAACTTGGGTAATCTTCTAAAAAGACATTTTAAAAAAAAGAAAAACTCACTGTTAGTGACTTTGATGCCTTTTAAAAAAAAAGCTTTTTTCATTTCATTCCATCTTTAAAAATTTTTTATCTTTGTTGTAGAATATTAAAGACTATTTTAAGAAAGATGAAAATTCTCTTTAAAGAGATCTCTAGAATGTGTGACTAGAGCTCCAGATGCCTCTAAAAGCCGCATGTACAAAATGAAGCCGCCGTCTATTCCTGTCTGTTTATATTTGCTTTTCCTGTTTTGTAACTTCTTTGTACTTTGTTCTTGGTGACTTGTAAGCTTCAAAAGGGGAAGGGGTGCCTGGATGATAACCCTTTGTAATTCTCCATGTCATGAGCTCCTGGGCCGGCCGGCCTCTCTTCCTCCTCCCCTTGTATGTAATATCACTTTTTCCCTCCCCCCTTTCTAGCAAGTACTTTCAAAAGAACTCTGTACATTTTAACATAAAAAAAAAATAAATTATGTTGAGCCATTTTGGAGGTCTGGTTTTGCACCTGGAATCTTTCTTCCTCTGGTATGCTTTGAATCTTAACAAGGGCTCCGGAGTTGCCTCTTTAACACATTAAGCGGGTTTTTCTCTTGAGGTTTTGCCATTTGTTCACTCGGGAAAAAAAAAAATCTAAATTTTTCTGGCCTTCCCTTTTGCTCTCCTGCTCCTAGTTTCCCCCAACCTGCAGGAAAGTAACCTCCGACTTAGTTTGAAATCCGCTAAAGCTAAAAAGCACTTTTTTTTCCCTCTCTGTGGCTCCGAGAGTCCAGAGAGAGTGGGTAGGCTTGAGTCCTCGGCCTCTTGGACTGAGTCTGCACATTAATTGAAGCTCCGCCCTGCGCCGTGGCCATGCTCCAGTTTTCGACTCAGTCCCGCCAGGATGGACATGAATTCTGGGGCTCCACTTTGATTAGAAGTGGAGGCCTGTTTTTCTTCAATTGAGACCTTTTTTTCAAGGGAATCAGCACTAGGAAGTAAGAGAGGAGGACAGCAGCCAGGACAAAGGGGTTTTTCACCACCCCAGTCCAGGTGGGAGCGCTCGGGGCTGAGGCCCTAGCGCTTGGGCCGCGACTGCGCGGCTGCGGTTAGAGCGGTGGCAGAGCGATTGACCTGATAAGGGCTCAGCTGTTCGGCACAGTAGCACGGTAGCACTTTTCTGATTGCTGTCCTCTTCAGAAGAGCCTTGTCGCTGGGTGAAGGTGGCATGCCTTGAGCCCCAAGGTGTTTTCATTTTGGAAAAGTGTATTTTTTGACCCCCAGTTCAAAGTGCCTGTCATTTGCTTATTTCCTGAACCTCAGCATGAGTACTGTAGATGTAAGAGAAAAACACGAGCTTCAAACATGAGATCCAAAGGCCTATGAAGCCTATGGAATGGACTGAACCGTGAAATGCTGCTGGTTATTTGCAGCTTCTGTCCTACAGCTTGTTCTCTTGTAAGTTGTCACAGCTGATGTAGCAGAAACATTTGGGAGAAGCATTCAGATGTACACATCCGGTATCAGCTTCTTTTAACGACCCCATAATCCCCTGTGGGGCGGAGTCTGGGCAACTGAATGGCCAGATGCCCTTCCTGTCGCCAATGCAGAGTTTTGTTCAGCAGATACATTTGTCAGTGTGCCTCTACCAAGGATCGACCTCACAGCCTCCTGATTGTGAGGCAAGAGTTCCACCTCTAGGCCACCGTACCACTCCATGTACACATCTAGTATGTTTGTAAGTAAAAGGTTTAGGCTTCCTTTACTACAAACTAGACAACACAGGACCCACATCAGAGGTATTTCCTTACCTAAACACAGAAGCCCTTTTTCACCACAGGTGGTCAAACAAGCAGTGGCAATAGTGGCGACTTCCTGCTGTCTTCCCCACTGACTTTGCTTGTGGGAAGCTGGCGGGGATCATCAGAAATCACAAGAACATGTAGCAGCCACAACTTTGCAAATAACAACTGGTGTGACGCTCCTCGAAGTTTTCATTACATAAAAAGAGATCCCAGATTTGGCGCACACATTCTTGCCCTTTGTGGATTTGAAGTACCTGGACTCAAATTTCATTTGCATTAACACTGTACCATTTGGGCTAACTGAAGGGTTACAAACAGGCAAAGAGAGTTTTAGTAATATATAGATAGTAAAACTATTGTAGTTTGAAACATTATCTTGAGATCGAAAGATCTATTCTCCAAAGCACCCAAAGGCAGGAGAAGAAGCAACGAGTGGAAACTAATCAAGGAGAGAAGCAACTTAGAACCAAGGAGAAATTTCCTGACATTGTCAACAATTAACCAGCCTCCAGAAGTTGTGGGTGCTCCAACACTGGAGGTTTTTAAGAAGAGATTGGACAACCATTTGTCTGAAATGGTTGAGGGTTTTCTGTTTGAGCAGGGGGCTGGACTAGAAGACCTCCAAGGTCCCTTCCAACTCTGTTATTCTCTTATCATGTATCTCCAATCTACAACACAGTCCTTTCAGCAGTTCCAAGAGGGCTCCACACCCATGTGCAGCACTCAGGTGACCCTGAAGACACAGACAAACCTCCAAGTGGCCTCAACAACCCTCTCAAAGGATGCAAATGACCAGCTGTCTGCAAGGAGTATAAATCCTTCCATTCCCCACCATCCAGTCAGAACTGAAGAAGCTGCTTGGATGAGCAGTGAAACGTCTTCAAAAGAAAAACCAGAAAATCTGGCAGGATGGTGGGACTATGAAGCAATTGAAGAATAGAATAGAATGGGATGGGATGGAATGAAATGGAATAGAGTAGAGTAGAGAAGAATAGAATAAGAATAGAATAGAATAGAATAGAATAGAATAGAATAGAACAGAGAATGGAAGAATTGAATGGAATGGAATGGAAGAGTAGAGTAGAATAGAATAGAATAGAAAGAATAGAATAGAAGAATAGAATAGAATAGAATAGAATAGAATAGAGAAACGGAATGGAAGAATGGAACGGAATGGAATGGAAGAGAGAATGTAGTAGAGAATAGAATAGAACAGAATAGAACAGAAAGAAAGAATATGAATGAAAGAATAGAATGGAATAGAATAGAATGAATGGAAAGAAATGGAAGAATGGAATGGAAATAGAGATAGAATAGAATAGAATAGAAATAATATAGTATGAATAGAATAGAATAGAATAGAATAGAATAGAGGAATGGAAGAATGGAATGGAAAATAGATAGAGAAAGAATAGAATGGAATGAATGGAAGAATAGAATAGAATAAATAAAGCGGATGGAAGAATGGAATGAATGGTAAGCATATAGCAGAGTAGATGAAGGAAGAATGAATGGAAGGAATAGAGTAGAGTAGAATAGAATAGAATACAGAATAGAATAGAAAATAGAACAGAATAGTTGGAAGGGACCTTGGAGGTCTTCTAGTCCAACCCCCTGCTTAGGCAGGAAACCCTATTGCATTTCAGACCAATGGTTGTCCAATCTCTTCTTAAAAACTTCCAGTGTTCACAACTTCTGGGGGGAAGCCCTTCCACTGGTTAATTGTTCTCACTCTTCCCTCCAGAAGGTGTGAATGCTCCAACATGGGATGCTTTCAAGAAGAGGCTGGACATCTGTTTGAAATGGGTCGAGGGTTTCCTGCGCAAAAGAAAGGGAGCGTGCGAACGCCGGTGAAAATCTGGAAGCACCAGATAAACGGGATGGGGAAGACTTGGCTTTTCGCCTCCCAGCAGGAGAGGTGGGTGGGGATGGATTCCGGTGTCCATTTTCCCCAGCCAGCAGAGCTCATGGCTTTTTTTTAAAAAAGCCTCCTGCGTGTTCCCTACAGGGATTCTAGTCCTCACTATAGGAAAGGGGCCCTATATACTTGGTCCTAATTTATTACTTGCCAACCGCATCTTGCTGTATTTGGTGGGGAGATAAACTAAAGCCCCTGTTTGGAACGGTGGGTGATGTGCTTGTTTCTTTTGCAGCTTCTTGAAATGGCCTGAATTCGTATCCTAACATCTGGCCACCCCATCCCTTAGGTGTGTTTCCCTGCCCCTATGTTAAATATTATTTGAACTTTACTTAATTAGTTCTGGATCATAAACCTTGTCTATCCCTAAAGTTATTCAAATGAATACTGAGCCCAAGTTGTTTCAAAGTAAAAATATTTATTTGTAATAAGCAGAACAGAGTCGTCTTCTTATTTCAAGTTATTCTTTCTTATAACTACCTATGTAGTTATAGGCTTTCTTTTGTTCCTTTCAGATTTAGATGTTTAGAGTCAATAGTCTTTTAGCCTAGGAACTCTTCTTTCTGTTTTCTCCTTTAGTTCCAGAAACTGAGGTAGATGTTTAAGAGGAATATTCGCCTACGCTGAATATTCTCTTTTAAGCAATACTTCAGAATAACTCTTCGAGAAACCTGTAAACCTCTTTGAGAGATATAAATCTCTTTCTCTGCTTCCCCTCTCTTTTAGAGTCACAGACCTAAGGTAGAAACACTCTGCTGTGGGTTGTAGACCTCGTGAGACCTCCCCAGAGAAAATGACAGTTGACAGCCCCTTATATACTGTGGGGTTCGTGTCCAACCATGCCAGGGCAGGGTGCTTAGTGTCACCCTGTCATTAGTAGATTTGATCACCCCATCAAATCTGTACAAAGTTGTAAACTGCATAGCAACACCAGAAAGTTCTACTTTCTGACACCCTACTTTCAGCCGTGCGTGGGAGTCCCTCCTTCCTGCCCCCTGCGTATGCCCAGCAATCCTGTAAGCGGCCGTTTCTATCCGGTCCTCCTCTGCCGTCTTCTGCATCCCAACAGTCTCCGCTTCTAACAGCCCACTTACCGTTTCATTCTGCGCGACAAGCCGGCTTGGGAGCGGGACCGACGCTTCCTTGCACAGCCCCCGAGGAAGCGCCAGGGGGAAGCAGAGCCGCACGGGTGGCATTTCTGCATGGCTTCCCCCACCTTTACCTCATCATTCCATGCTCCCAGGACGTCTGGGAATTGTAGTCCAGTATATCTGCAGCCCCCCCTCCACCTCCCTGGGTGGAGAAGGCTAGCCTGCAGATGGCACGAATGATTGGAGAATTCAGTCCAGCCGCTGCATTTTTTGTAAGCAGGCTTAATCCCCCAGCCTCCTTCATTTTATTTTATTTTATTTATTTTTATTTTATTGGACTTATATGCCGCCCCATCTCCGAAGACTCGGGGCGGCTCACAATTAAAACATACAATACCATAATTATTTAAAAAGAATTAAACAATTTTAAGCCCAATAAAACCAAATTAAAATACTTAAAATTATCCCATGGCCCTGGTGAGGTAATCACAGCCCGATTTGGTCGAACAAATTTTGCTTTGTTTTGTTTTGTTCTGTTCTAATTTTATCCTATTTATTCTATTGTATTCTGTTCTATTCTATTCCATTCATTCCATTCCCTATTCTATTCTATTTCTGTTATTTCTATTTCTATTCTCTCCTCTCCTATTCTTGATCCTATTCCTACCAGTATTTCTCTTCTCTTCTCTTCTCTTCTCTTCTCTTCTCTTCTCTTCTCTTCTCTTCTCTTCCCTTCCTTCCTTCCTTCCCTTCCCTTCCCCTTCCCCTTCCCCTTCCCCTTCCCCTTCCCTACTCTATTCTAGATCCTATTCCTATTCCTACCAATATTTCTATTCTATTCTTTCCTTATTCTATTCTATTCTATTCTATTCTATTCTATTCTTCATTCCAATATTCTATTCGATTTGATTTGATTTGATTCTTCATTCCAATATTCTATTCTATTCTATTCTATTCTATTCTATTCTTCATTCCAATATTCTATTCTATTCTATTCTATTCTATTCTTCATTCTAATATTCTATTCTATTTGATTTGATTTGATTCTTCATTCCAATATTCTATTCTATTCTATTCTATTCTATTCTATTCTTCATTCCAATATTCTATTCTATTCTTCATTCCAATATTCTATTCTATTCTATTCTATTCTATTCTATTCTATTCTATTCTATTCTTCATTCCATATTCTATTCTATTCTTCATTCCAATATTCTATTCTATTCTATTCTATTCTTCATTCCAATATTCTATTCGATTTGATTCGATTCGATTCGATTCTTCATTCCAATATTCTATTCTATTCTATTCCATTCCATCCCATCCCATCCCATCCCATCCCATCCCATCCCATCCCATCCCATCCCATTCTTGCTTCCTTATCTGTAATTCCTGAGTGAAAAGTGACAGAAAAATAGATCTTGATAAATCGGTATTCCCAGGGGTTTGTGTGCATAGGAGCATATTTGCACCAGCCCGTTCCTAACTTTAATCCTATTCTCTGCTTGCACACTTCATCCAGGTATTAAAATGCAAAGGCAGGGCCATATTTTGATGCGTGGGTGGGTGCCTGCAGGGAAGAGATTAAAAAAAAATGATATCAGGATGGGCCCCCTCACCATCCCATCAAATAACTCCTCCTTTTTTTTACATCCGCTGCAATTCATAAAGAAATGGAAGGAACTTTGATCACATATGGTTGTGGCTGCCATTTTGACTTTTTTTTGCCTCCTTCCTACAATTACCCCTGAATCCTTAATAGGGAATTAAGAGTTAGACTTAGGACACTGCACGTTGTTTCCATGGGAACAAGTCTCTTCCCCCCCCCAAGTCTAACTTGTGTGTTATAAAAGAAGGATGAGGGACAACATTAATTGTGTTTGCTCTATATTGTGCTTTTCCTTCAGGGACACATTTTTGTTAGTAACTTAATGCATTCATGAGTGTCAAGAGAACAATGTGTTTAAGAGGTATTCAAATAACCCTAGGTGTGTGTATATGGCTCTTCCATTCTTCCCGCAGGGAATTTTCCTCATTTCAAGTCGTCTCCCAACTATTCAATAGTCCCAATTAACAGATGAAATGTAATGGCGGGAAAAAACACACCCCTTTGCTGTACAAGTCTAAGATCTTGGTTCAAGCTTTGACTGTTCCATTAAAAAATAAAATAAAATAAAATTCAAGTAGCTTTGTCAAGCTAATCACATCAAAGTCTGGCTTCATACTACACAGGAAACCCAAAAAACACTTTAACAAGCCACAACTTTTCCAAAGCACCTGATTTTCCAAGGCACTTGAAGGCCAGACAAGGAGTAATGGATGGAAACTGAACAAGGAGAGAGATTCAACCTGGAAATAAGGAGGAATTTTCTGACCAGGAGAGCAATCAACCCATGGAACAGAAGTTGCCTTCAGAAGTTGTGGGAGCTTCATCAGTGGAGGCTTTCAAGAAGATAGTGGACTGCCATCTGTCAGAAATGGTGTAGGGTCTCCTGCTTGGGTGGGGGGTTGGACCAGATGACCTACAAGATCCCTTCCAACTTTGTTAATCTGTTAGATCTGTTAGTCTTTGAGCTGCCAAGGTTGGACACCCGTGAGTTGGATTATGAACCTCAAAAACTGGCTGGGGGATTTGGGAATTGAAGTCCACAAGTTTTGGAGGAGAGGGGGTCAACTTATTCTCCAAAGCACCTGAAGGCCAGATAAGGAATAATGAATGGAAATTGATCCAGGAGAGATTCAACCTGGAAATAAGGAGAAATTTTGTGACAGTGAGAACAATCAACCAGTGGAACAGAAGTTGCCTTCAGAAGTTGTGGGAGCTTCATCACTGGAGGCTTTCAAGAAAAGACTGGACTGCCCTCTGTCAGAAATGATGTAGGAGTCTCCTACTTGGGCAGGGTGTTAGACTAGATGACCTACAAGGTCCCTTCCAGCTCTGTTAATCTGAATCTGAACTGTTGTGTTCTCATAAAATATTATGCCTTCTTCCCATATGATGGCTTACACAAGACAGTCTGGTTTCATGCAACTTTCTAAGGCAACGGTGGACTTCTCATGTTATACTGAACCACAAACTACTCATGGAACATAGAAGAATAGAGTTGGAAGGGACCTTGGAGGCCTTCTAGTCCAACCCCCTGCTCAAGCAAGAGGCCCTATATGACTCTGGACAAATGGCTGTCCAGTCTCCTGTCAGGGCTCCAGCAAATCCACCCTCATTCAAATCAAAAGTCTCTAGCCGCATCTCAGAAAAAGTAAATTGGTTTATTAGAAATTGCCATGTTGGCATGTGGCTGTGTGCAGCCGGTACTGATTCACATCATACATTTTCCCCTTGACCCTGGTCTTTCCCCCATCCCCTGGATGTGACTTCTCCAATGGGACACATCCATCTCCAAGAGTCATCCATCATGCTCTCCAATAACCTTCTTATGCTCCAACAACTTTGGGCTGCTGAGTTGATATCTAGGCATTTCAGGAATGCCTTGTTTCCCCCCCCCTCCCTTTTTCTGGCAGCTAAAAAGACCAAAGAAGTATCTTTTTAGTTGACATCTCCACTGATGAAGCACCCATGACTTCTGGTAGCATGCAGTTCCACTGGTTAATTGTTCTCACTGTTAGGAAGTTTCTCCTTAATTCCAGCTTGCTTCTGTCATGCCCCTGGTGGAGACTGACTCTGAGGAAGAGGAGGAACAGCCAACAGGGAGTGGGAGTGTGGCTCCAGAGGTGGTGGAGGAGGCTGGGGAAGGGCAGAGGCCGGCTGAGCCATCAGAAGAGGATCCAGGCCCATCCCCTATCCATCCCAGGGCATGCAGGGAGGAGAGGATCAGGGAAAAGCATGGGCTACTCAGGAGGAGAGGGCCATGATCCTCCCCAGGGCTTACAGCAAGGAAGCTATGTATATAAGTTTGTAACTGCTTAGTCAGAATTGCTGGAGTCAAAGTTAGTGTTTCCTTTGAAAGAGGTTGATATTTGTTGGCATTCTTCCCGAGGACTTTTCCCGGTTATCTGCTTGGAACGTATGATTACTTATCTTGGTTTGCTTTGGAACTCTCGCCAATACGGTTTGTTCTTGTTTTCCTTTTGCCTCCTTATTTACTTTTGGGACTTTAAACTGTGATTAATAAAACAGTTAAGTTGAAGGCACTGCCGGACTTTAATTCACGTTTTGGGTTATTTTGAGAGACTACGGAACTTCACAGCTTCTTTCCTTCGTTAATTTCCATCCGTTGCTTCTTCTCCTGCCCTCTGGTGGTTTGGAAAATAAGTTGACCCCCCTCTTCTTTATTGCAGCCCCTCAAATACTGAAACACTGGTACCATGTCCCCACTAACCCTTCTTTTCTCCAGACCAGCCATGCCCAGTTCCTGCAACCGTTCTTCGTACATTTTAGCCTCCAGTCCCCACACCATCTTTGTTGTTTTTCTCTGCACTCATTTTAGAGTCTCAACATCTTTTTTTACATCGTGGCGACCAAAACTGGATGCAGGATTCCAAGTGTGGCTAAGCTTACCAAGGCATTATAAAGTGGTATTAAACCCTTCATGTGATCTTGATTCTATCCCTCTGTTCATGCAGCCTAGGACTGTGTTGGCTTGTTTAGCAGCTGATGCTGGTCATCCACTAGGTCATCCACTGGATGACCATGTACATTTTATTAATCAATCAATAAAATTTATCGTACTCCAGGCCCCTCCCAGATGCTGCTGGAGAGACTTAAAAGTGCAACATCAGATAGGTTTAAAGATGAATAATCAGCAAAGGAGAATCTGTCTGTTATATTGCCATTAGGAAATAACAAGATTTTACTCATCCTCAAATGTTCCCCTTAAGAGCCATTATTTTTTTTTTCATGCTTAGGAATATTTTCTTACAAAAATCCTACTCCTAATTTTAGTGGCTTTCTGCAAAATAAAAAAATAAAACAGTAAAACCCAACAGAACATATACCTAATTTTCCTCCTGTAGAGCCCAGAGAAGAGGAATGATTAAGAGTTTTTCTACGTTTCCTGCTAGGCACATTTAAAAATAATAAGCACGTTTACTTCCCTGAAGTGAAAATTGCCAGGATTGGAATCTTACTGCAAATTAAATCTCAAATGGAAACTTCATCAGGCAGATTTCTCAATGTTCAGGAGCTGTATTAAACATCATCCCTGATCCATTGAGTTAAATTTAAACTGCTTCTTGCAAAACCCACGTTTATTTTACGTTGTCGTTTTTAAAATAATGGTTGAACGGCCCTGGGTCCAGTTGGGATGATAAGTGCCTATATTTATTTCAATAACATTCAAATAGAAGATATAATCTGCATAACAGATTTCTTAACAGATCATCAAAGTTAGAAGGGACCTTGTAGGTCATCTAGTCCAACCCCCTCCAATTTTAATGGACATTGTTTGACAGGCCAACACCTCGACATATCATTTCTTACCTTTATAAATTCCTTCTATTGCTTATTCGGTGCCTAAGGAGCTACATCAAATATTAACAGGATTGAAATGTTTTTGAAGCATTAATGGAACTTGAAT
The DNA here is from genome assembly GCA_009733165.1 of Naja naja. Taxonomy (NCBI): domain Eukaryota; kingdom Metazoa; phylum Chordata; class Lepidosauria; order Squamata; family Elapidae; genus Naja; species Naja naja. The sequence goes on along the minus strand of CM019156.1, from coordinate 2,866,043 downwards.
GATAAAACCCCAAATCCATTTGCCCCCCTTGATTTGAAAGGTGAAGCCATGCTGGTCACCAGGACTTATGTTATTTGCACAAGTAAGTTGATTGTTAGAGCAACAAGCACTTTGTGTTCTGACGTGGGCTTCCCAAGATCATGAAGCAGACTCCTCGTCCCGATACAACCCCTTTTATTTAGGTCAAAGGGAATTCCTCTCCAGCAAAATCCCGGCAAACAGTCTTTCATGAGATTTCACAACTACAGACCTTTATCAGGCTTGGAGAGTTGCCAAGCCGATATCTTCCAAACGCCACGCTATAGCAGAGAATGCTTGGCAAGGAGTCGGGAACAGATCTTCACCCTCATTAAGTGAACTAATTATCTCCTGCAAACACCATTCCCCTTTTGCTCTTTATTCCCTATGGGAGGGGCCATTCACCGTCCACCTGTAACTTTACTCCCGAGTCGACCCTTGTTCCTTAACTGTTCCCTTCTCCTGGCAGCTCTGTGCATGTGCACACTGGGAACAGGCTCCAGCTGTTCTTCTGCCTCACTGATGTCCAATTCCAAAGGCAGCTGATAACTGTCGGACGGACCTGGCCCCATCTCTGCCTCCGATGCAGAGCCCTCGTCCGAGCCTTCCCCAGACTCCAGGACTGGCCCAGGTTCCTCCCCAACCTCCTCACTGTCCGAGTCTGCCACCAGCTCTGCTGGCCGCTGGCCGGCCACAACATGTTGTTGAATTGTTGATGCAGCTACAAAGCTGGGATTAAAGGCATTAACCCATTTTTATGGCTCTCAACACAGCCATGGAACCGCAGCCCCTGTGCCAAGTTCTCCTTCTGTCCTCATCCCCTTCCCTCAACCACGTTAAGATGCTTCCAGAGAGGTCAACCTTCACTTCAGACCAACTGCACAGTCTCCATTCAACACCGTACAGTTAAGCGTCATCAGCTGGCAGCACATCCTGGAAGGCACGCCGAAACACGCATGGATTCCAGGTTTCTGTAAATGCTGGAGGCAACCAGGGTGATGGATGAGGCATAGCTCAAGAGGCTGACAAGGTTTCCCCCAACAGCTCAGGAGCTGAATGTTCTTCCAGCTTTTTTCTGTAGTTTTTATCTGATTCAGTTCTCTTTTCAATCTTCCACCTCCAGATGTGCTGGGCCAACTTTGCTGGCTGGCCATACAACAGCTGGAGGCACCTGGTTAGGGCGATCTGTTTGGAAGGATTAACTAAGCCCATTCTTGGCATCAGTTCTGGCTAAACTGCACTGGCCAGCTGTCCTGTGCCTTTAGCTAAAGAGAAGCACTGTGTGTGTGTGTGTGTGTGTGTGATTAGTTGTGAGTCAGCAAAACAGACAAAATTTAATTTGTGTTTGCCAGTTTGGTCAGCCTAGCTGATCGCACAAAGAAGCTGTTCCCTGTTGCAGTGCTTGCTGTTAGAAAGTTAGAACGTAGAATAATGGAGTTGAAAGGGATCTTGGAGGTCATCTAGTCCTGGGGTCGCCAACCTTTTGGACCTCAGGGACCACCAAACTCATAATTTTAAATCCCGCGGACCAGAGACCCTGGGAAAATCCCCCCAAAAGTCTGCAGGAAAATCCTCCACCCTGTTTTCCTACCGATTGATCATTCTTTATTTGGGATCGCACGATACCGTCTCCAGCTCCGTTCTCAGGGAGAGAGAGAGAGAGAGAGACTTTTGGCTTCATGCAAGGAAAACAGCAGAAGCAGCAGAAGTCTTTCTTTCTCTCCCCCAAACTCCGCCAGAAATGAGTCTTTGTGAGATTTGTGACGCCAGTGCAGCCTCTTGGAGCAGGAGGCCTTGCGGGGTCCCAAAGACTCATTTCTGGCGTAGTTTGGGGGAGAGAAGGAAAGACTTTGGCTGCTTTCCTTGCGTGCAGCCAAAAGCAGAAGAAGAAAGAAGTGGAAAGAAGCAGCCCGGTGGCCCGGCAAGGCGTGTGGGATGAGTGGGGCAAGTTCCCCCCTTCCCCCCTTTCCCCCCTCCCCTCACTACCTTGTGTTGTTTGCAGTGCAAGCGATGCAAGCCTTGTGTTCCCATGGGCCATGTGGGCGGTGCAGCCTTGTGTTCCCGCACAGCCTGGATTAATTTGGGGGTGACATTTCTCTGCGGACCACCAAAATTTCCTCGCAGACCACCAGTGGTCAACCACTGCTTTAATCATCTTAGTTGTTCTGAGTCTCAACATCTTTTTTTGTATAGTGTGATGACCAAAAGTGGATGCAGCATTCCTGGTGTGGTCTTACTAAGGTTTTACTCATTCAGGATTCTGCAGCAATAAAGTAAGATTTCTGGAATTCCTGTGGTGGATTTTTTTTTTTGACATGGCCTACCTCAAATGGCTGGCAAACCAGGTTGAATGCCAAGGGGACTTTTATAAAGAGGCTAGGAACCTCAGGAATATTTATGGAGAGTTTTCTTGGAGCTGGCTAGCTGATGCACAGAACCAAGTCTGGGCTGAGACCAAAAGTATCAGGTTTCTTGCCATTTTTTTATGCAGACAATAGAAATAACTCAATGCCTGGAGCTGGTTTGATAGTACACCTTATCAGGGACTTGGCTAAAACCCAAATGCTTGAGTAGCCACCCAAGATATTCTAAATATATCATCTTTCGCCCTGGTGTACCTGCCTTCCCTTCTTCAGGTATCAAACTGGGGAATATTATTAGAAGAAACATGATCTCTATCTATCTATTTCAAGCTGCCATACAGACAGGACATTCAAAATGCAACAGAGGTGAAGGCAGTTAGCATGCCATCTTTCGGTAATGAACAAAATACGATTTTATAGGGTTCACAATTTATGTCTCTCTGCACACACCTCTTGCATATGCCAAGACAAGAATTAGGCCACACTGCTACCACACCTCCTTGCTATGTCTTCTGCAATAGCACTCCAGTGACACTGGAGAGGGGTTTGTCGGCACCATGGAAGCTCCTGTATTTCTGTGGGCAGGGGAGTCTGCGCCATTGCTGAGAAGCCAAAAGATTTGCAGAAAATATTGGACGGATTCTTTGATGCAGCCAGGAGCCTGAATCTCAAAACTCAAAAGTATCGAAGTGCAAAGCAGTTGGTGCCTGGCAGGAAAGAGGGGAGTGAGTGATTGCAAGCTATACATAAAATGGTGAGAATCAAAACAGATGAATGCATTTCCATATCCTGGTAGATTGTACATTGTATTGTGTGCGGCGGGAGCCAAAAAAGCCAACGCAATCCTAAGTTGCATTAACAGAGGGATACAATCAAGATCAAGTGAGGTACTAATACCACTCTATAAAGCCTTGGTAAGGGCACACCCAGAGTACTGCATTCAGTTTTGGTCACCACACTATAAAAAAGGATGTTGAGACTCTAGAAAGAATGCAGAGAAGAGCAATCAGGATGATGAGGGGACTGGAGGCTGAAACATATGATGAACGATTGCAGGAACTGGGCATGGCTAGTCTAGGGAAGAGAAGGACCAGGGGAGACAGGATAGCAGTCTTCCAATATTTGAGGGGCTGCCACAGAGAGGAGGGGGTCAAACTATTCTCCAAAGCACCCAAAGACCAGACAAGGAACAATGGATGGAAACTGAACAAGGAGAGATTCAACCTGGAAATAAGGAGAAACTTTCTGACAGTGAGAACAATCAACCAGTCGAACAGAAACTGCCTTCAGAAGTTATGGGAGCTTCATCCCTGGAGGCTTTCAAGAAGAGACTGGACTGCCATCTGTCAGAAATGATGCAGGGTCTCATGCGTAGGTGGCGGGGGGTTGGTTGGACTGGATGACCTACAAGATCCCTTCCAACTCTGCTCACCTGTTAAATACTAAAGATGGAGAAATTGCAAGGCACGTTAAATGCTTAGAGAGCAACGGGTAGCATGTGTTCCTTTACAAGGCATAAAAGCTTGTCAAAACAAGCAGGCATGCTTGTGGATAACCCTTCATTATGTGACAGGGAGCGATGACTATTTTAGGAGAAATATCAAAGTCAGCAGAAGGTGCAGAGAAGAAGTTCCTTAAGAAATGTGTGTACTAAGACCCGAAAGCAAGCTGGATCAAGAACGAAGGAGGACTCCATTGCAAAACAAAGGTGTGAAAGAGGAATGGATACATGGAAAAGAAGAGGAACACGGAGAAAACTGGAGTTGGATGGAGGAGGTGAGATTCGGAAAGAATCATAGAATAACAGAGTCGGAAGGGACCTTTGGAGGTCATCTAGTCCAATTCCCTGCTCGAGAGAAAGGAGACAGATGTTTGAAGGACAAAGGCATGGTATGAAACAGGTGCAGTCTGGTTGTGGGCAAGGATACAAAAGTAGAGAGTAGGGAAATGAGGTGGTGTTGTTCAGTTGCAGCTCTGCTTTTTTCTGTCTGGGGTGTTGGAAGAAAAATCCAGCTTAGTTCCAAGCCAGGAGAGAGGTGCTGGAAGGAAAATGGAGGCTGACTGGCTGCAAGGAACAAAGGTTGTTTTGGTTTCCAGAAACTTCTATTAATTAACTCTGTTAATCTGTTAAAAAATCTATAGAGTTTTTAATAGATTAGCAGAGTTGGAAGGGACCTTGTAGGTCATCTAGTCCAACCCCCCACCCAAGCAGGAGAACCTACACCGTTTCTAACAAATGGCAGTCCAGTCTCTTCTTGAAAGCCTCCAGGGATGAAGCTCCCACAACTTCTGAAGGCAACTTCTGTTCCATGGATTGATTGTTCTCACTGTCAGGAAATTCCTCCTTATTTCCAGGTTGAATCTCTCTCCTTGTTCAGTTTCCATCCATTGTTCCTTGTCTGGCCTTCAGATGCTTTGGAAGATCCTTCAACTAAAGAAGCCAGGAACAAATGGTTGCTTTCTCCACTCTAAAAAATAAAATAAAATTAATAAATCACTTTCTCCAAAAACAGAACCGATTCTTCAAGCGAGCATGTAGGAGCCAGACAGGTTTACTTCCTTGGGTACGTCAAGATTTTGGAATGAGTGGCTATAGCTTCAGGGGCTGGCCCAGGAGAAACATCATGTCTCGATATGCAGACGCTGACTTCCAAGTTGGCATGGAAGCAGAGTAAAGATCAACCTGGGTGAGTCTTCTTTTCAAATATAATTGCCATTAGGCATGTGTTCTGCAATCGTTTTCATGAAGAAACCATTTTTGACCCCTTCTTCTTTGCGGCAGCCCCTCAAATACTGAAGTTCTGCTATCATGTCACCTCTAATTCTTCTTTGTCTTCTTCTAGCCAGACCCAAATCCTGCAGCTGTTCTTCACATGGGTGGGTTTTTATATGTTTTAGGTTTAGTGTTCTTGTGGGTTTTAGATATTGTTTGGTTTTTGGTTTAATAGTTTTTTAAATAACTTTTAAATTTTGTATTGTGCGCTTTTAGGATGTGAGCCGTCCAGAGTCCTTCGGGAGATAGGGCGGCATATAAGTCCAAACAAACAAACAAGCAAACAAACAAACAAACAAACAATAAATATGTTTTAGTCTCCAGGCCTTTGATCATCTTAATTGCTCTTCTCTGAACTTTTCCCAAAGTCTCAACATCTTTTTTGTAGTACAGTGATCAAAATTGGTTGCAGTATTCCAGGTGTGGCCTTACTAGGGTTTCATAAAGCGGTACTAATACTTCACCTGATCTTGATGCTGTGCCTCTATTTATACAACCCCAGGATCGTATTAGCTTTTTTGGCTGCCGCCGCATAATGCTAGCTCATACTCAAGTGATCATCCAACAAGACTGTAAGGTCCCTCTCACTGTTTTTCTGTTTACCGATCTTCTGGTTCTTTACACAGTCTGCACTTGTGTAAAGTGTGATTTTTTTTTCAGTTCCGGCCTTGATTGCATTCATCTGAATAGTTCGCTCTTGCGCGGCCAAAATCAAGTGGTTATTTTCTTTCTTTCTTTTTTCTTTTTAAAAAAATATTCCACTTTTAGCCATTGGCAGGTTTTATCTTTATCCCCTTCCCCTCGATCTCTTGTAGAAACTGACTATGTAATGTGCTGCTTTTCCTTGACAGCATTCTTCCCTTTTTATTTTCCATTATAGGGTTTCAATATTTACCTTTTCCTTCCTGCACCATCAGTAAGTTCCAGATTTTTAAACTTGCATGAATGCACGTTCTTGGCTGTCTTTTACATAATCCCCCGATAAACACTTTTCTTCTTTGACAGTTTGTTGGACTTGAAATTAAAAACTCGATTTCTGCAGGGTAGGTAGAATCTATCAATATCATTACTGAGACTTTTTTTTCTCCTTTTTCAGTCTAAATGCCCACTTCAGTTGGAGTCTAGTGAGTAATTCCATCAGTGTCTGGTGGAGTTTCCACCATTCAATTTTCTCTTTAATCATTTTCTCACTCTTTGGATATTTTATTCATGACATTTTGAGCTTGTTCATACTTGATGTTATCAAATGGTAAAATGCCCAGATACTTCTAGGCTTCATCCTGATGGCCATTTGGCGTTTCAGCTCCACGACTGATTTTTACCCTAATTTGTTGCTTTTACTGTAGCATATTTCTTTAGGCCAACTTCCATTGCTTTATCTTTGCTAAAAATTCTTACAGGCTGCATTTCAATTCCTGGTTTTTCCATAAGGATTCAGACTATCCATACAAAGCAAATCTGACATTTTAATAATAAAATAACCAAGAATAATAAGCTGAACTCAAAATATCTATTTTTCTGATGAAGTAAAACCATTGCTGGGGCCGGGGAATGTGAGTGTGCCTGGTACAATATACAAATGAAATAATAAAACTTTCCTTTGAACCAAATGCTGCAAACCAGAAATGAAACTCTCTGCTACTCTCAGTAAGATTCACTGTGCTGGACATCTTTTATAAATCCTGCAACTGCAGAACAGGGAATCTTTCTGCAGCATCTCTGCATCACATCTGGCTGGCTCATTCACCTATCTTCTGGCCACGATTTCTAACAACAGAAAGGTTTAAACCTCTTTGAATTTAACTATATCCTATCTATCTATCTATCTATCTATCTATCTATCTATCTATCTATATCTACCCACCCATCCATCTTCCTATCTATCTACCTACCTACCCACTTACCCACCCACCTGTCTGTCTGTCTGTCTGCCTGCCTGCCTGCCTGCCTGCCTATCTATCTATCTATCATCTATCTATATCTACCCATCCATCCATCTTCCTATCTATCTATTCTATCTATCTATCTATCTATCTATCTATCTACCTACCTTTACCCATACACCACCTGTCTGCTGTCTGTCTATGTCTTTGCTATCTATCTATCTATCTATTATCTATCTATCTATCTGCTATATCTACCATCCATCCTCTTCCTATCTATCTATCTATCTACGGACTACCTACTACCCTACCCATTACCGCACTTCTGTCTGTCTTTCTTTCTGTCTTTCTGTCTATCTATCTATCTACTCTATCTATCTATCTATCTATCCTCTATTTACCTATCTATCCATCCATCTATCTGTCTATTATCTATCTGTCTATCTGTCTGTCTATCTATCTATCTATCTATCTATCTATCTATCTATCTATCTTATCTATCTATCTACCCATCCATCCATCCATCCATCCATCCACCCACCCACCCACCCACCCATCTACCTACCTACCTACCTACCTATTTATCTATTTACCTACCTATTTATCTATTTACCTACCTACCTATCCATCCATCATCCATCCATCCATCCATCCATCCATCCATCCATCCATCCATCCATCTATCCACCTACCATCTATCTATCTATCTGAATTTAACTATATCAAATAGATATCAGTTCTGATGCAGCATGGTAGAAATATTCAGTGACAAGCAAGCCATTGCTTTTCATTGACAATACTCTGTGATTACCTTCTCAGGGAAAAGCAAACGCAAGAGATAATGCAGAATCAGACAGAAATTGGAAGATTCTACGGGGAGACGTAGTGTGTTTTGCAGCCTAGCACAGGGTTCCCCAACCTCTGCTCCGTGGAAAGGCACCGGTGCACAGCATGCCAGAAACTGGTCCATGCAAACAAGTGAAGCCCTTTCTATGGGGTGCAGGCAGCGTGTGAAATGGTGCCGCCTTCGATCCACGGAAAAACCTCTCTCCACGGAACTGGTCCCTGGGGCCCAAAAGGTTGAGGGCCACACCCCAAGAAGTCAGGTGAGCTTCCCATGTCAAGTGGAAGTCAAACACGCTTCCAATGTTACTTCCATTGTTTTTTTTTAAAAAGCAGAATCGCTTAGGATCAGCCATTTGGGGACTTTTCTGCATTCTTACGAAAAAAAAAAAAAAACCCAAAAAACCCGGCAAGGAAGAGCAGGGTTTCATTTTTGGCTTTATTTATTCTTTTTAAGAAACATATCGTACATTAATTTTTTTGCTTTTTTGCTACTAAGTGGTTTCTCACGAGCGAATCAATTTTTGGCAGCCCAAAGCAACCTTCCAGTGATGCACATCTATTGATTCAACACGCTGGAAATGTTTACAACGTTTTGTCGCTCCCCTGATTTTGACGGATAGAATTGCTGAGCTGGCTCCCAAGCAAGGATTTGAACCCGAGCTCTGAATGCCCTCTGGTTCCCAAGGGTGGCGCGGAAAGATTTCCCTTTCCTTCCTACCCATAATGGGGCGTCTCCAATCCTGCACAATCCACCATTGAGGAAGTTGGACAAACAAGGACAGGCACTGTTATTGTCCTACTCCCGTGATGGCGAACCTATGGCACGCTACAAATAAAACATCACCCCATTTTTTTGCAACACCCACCAGTCTGCAAAGCACACGGCCAAAGCCAGTGAAAACTCCCCGACATGCGGTGGATTTACCTAAAGCCGGATGATTCCCGCCCTCTGGTTACTTAAATCTGAACAAAAGACACCCAGGCTGGGAGGCACACAAAAACCACGCCGACCCTGTGGCAGCTTAATGACTACTTGCGGTTTGCAAACTACACTTTTGAGGCGTAGCGTGTTGTTGGTTGTTGTTGTTGCGTGAGGCTGGCTGTTGTGCCTACCCAATAAGTCCTGCTCCCACAAAACAATACTTAGTGCAATTTGCAAACCTGTCATGCAGCTTCCCTGTGTCGTGGCATTGATTCGCACGACTCTGAATAGTCTCCGGCTGTGGGAAATTTAGACTTTTGAACACAGGAGCATGCTTACCTACAACGTCACAAGATTTTGGGATTCATTAACTTGGACACCCCCCCCCAAACTCCCTCCTATTTCAATCCTACACCAGTCTAGCCATTCTATGCACTTTTTAGAATACTGTGAAGACTCTGGAAAGAATGCAGAGAAGAGCAACCAAGATGATGAGGGGACTGGAGGATAAAACATATGAAGAACAGTTGCCGGAACTGGGTATGTCTACTTTAATGGAGAGAAGGACTGGGGGGGGGACATTTATTGATTGATTGATTGATTGATGGATTTTGTCAAGCGATTATAAGTTAACAGGTATAAGTATAAACATAGTTATGAATACATGAAATGGATACATGTAAGAAAAATAAAAAGAAACAATAGGACAGGGACGGTAGGCACGTTGGTGCGCTTATGCACGCCCCCCTACAGACCTCTTGGGAAAGGGGTGAGGTCAATAGTAGACAGTCTAAGGTTAAAGTTTTTGGGGTTTGGGGAAGAAACCACAGAGCCAGGTAGAGTATTCCAGACATTGACCCCTCTGTGGCTGAAGTCGTATTTCCTGCAATCAAGTTTGGTGCGGTTAACCATGAGTTTGTATCTGTTGTGTGCTCTTGTATTGTTATGGTTGAAGCTGAAGTGTTCATTGACAGATAGGACATTGCAATATATAATTTTATGTACTATACTTAGATCTGACTGAAGGCAGCACAGTTCTAAGTTGTCAAGGTCTAAAATTTCAAGTCTGGTGGCATAAGGTATTCTGCAACGAGTAGAGAAGTGGAAAACTCTTTTGGTGAAATATTTCTGGACTTTCTCAACTGTGTTAATATCAGATACGTAATGCGGGTTCCAGTCTGATGAGGTGTATTCAAGTATTGGTCTAGCAAATGTTTTGTACTGTCTAGTTAGTAGTGTGATATTACCAGAGAAAAAGCTATGCAGGATTAGGTTAACAACTCTTAATGCCTTTTTGGCTACGTAGTTACAGTGGGCTCCAGCACTTAGATCATTAGAGATGAGTACTCCAGGGTCCTTGACAGATTATAGCAGTGTTCCAATATCTCAGGGGCTGCCCCAAAGAAGAGGGAGTCAAGCTATTCTCCAAAGCCTCTGAGGGCAGGACAAGAAGCAACCGGTGGAAACTTATCAAGGAGAGAAGCAACTTAGAACTAAGGAGAAATTTCCTACCAGGACATTCTGGATCCAAATTAAAAGTTGGCTGCAGGATATCACCGGCTATCAGATTGAATTCAGACCGGAAACCTTCCTTCTAGGAATTATTAAAGACCGAATCCCCCCAAAAGTAAAATACCTAATGCTACACATCGTAACAGCCACCAGAATAGTTTTTGCACAAGTATGGAAAACTCCTAATGTTCCTCATGAAGAATTAATATTACAAAAAAATAATGGAAAGTGCTGAAATGAATATGTTAATACTGAAACTGAAAGAGAAAGCAAGCTTTGAATACTTTCTAATTTGGAATAAATGGTATGATTGGGTGACAAACAGAAATAAGAAAGGAAGCTAACCCGTAAGAGACCTCAAGAAAGCAAACTGTAAATATGTAGAATATATAAGAAGAATAATTGTAGAAAAAGTCATTAATCAATATTAGATAAATGTAAATATAATGTATTAGGTTATGTAAGATAAGAACCTGTACAGATGTCAAAAAATGCTGTTGAAACCACGATGTGCTATGTTGTAATAATGGAAACTTAATTAAAATAAATTAAAAAAAAAAAAGAACTAAGGAGAAATTTCCTGACAGTGAGAACAATTAATCAGTGGAACAACTTGCCTTCAGGAGTTGTAAATGCTCCAACACTGGAGGTTTTAAAGAAGAGATTGCATAACCATTTTGTCTGAAATGGTGTAGGGCTTCCTGCCTAGGCAGGGGGTTGGACTAGAAGACCTCCAAGGTCCCTTCCAACTCTGTTATTCTAGTCTATTCAAAGTTGGCTTAACGCCCACAGTTGTTAAGTGAACTATGGGTCCAGAGTTCTCAAACAGCAGCTGGCCAAGTTTATGCCCTCCTCTGACTTAAGCAACGTTTATTTAGCTCACTGGGTTTGAAGTGGCATCCCTGCACTGTCATTTTAGTATAGTTAGACCACCTGCAAGACTGGATTTTATCATAGATTTTATCTGTTATTTATTGTTTTATTCCAGAATGTTTAATTGGATATTCACCAAGTGTTTTTATTTGTTCTCGTCCCTGGTCTGGGACTGTGATAAACTGACATGGAACTGAAGTGACTTTAGCAGAAAAAGTTTATTTAGTTCACTGGTTCTGAAATGGCACCCCAGCATTGTGAGCCTGACTGCTGGTGTATATCGCACGAGTGCTGTTTCTATCCATCCTCCAGCATTTCTGTGCTTTGGAGTGATGACACACAGGGATTCTGCCCCGGAGCGCAACTTTTGAGATCCTGGGAGAAATTCAGAAGGCAAGGCGACCCCAAAACCGTTCCACTGTAGCAATGGCCACAAGCCAAGATCAAGCCACAAAATTAATAAAATTAAGTTGCAAACGTGGTCAGGCAAGTGGGAAAGGACACGCAGCATTTCTTTTGCAACTGGACGCCCGAGAAAAAGGAACGGGGCCTTAGAATAGAATAGAATAGAATAGAATAGAATAGAATAGAATAGAATAGAATAGAACAGAGTAGAGTAGAATAGAATAGAACAGAGTAGAGTAGAATAGAATAGAATAGAATAGAATAGAATAGCAGAGTTGGAAGGGACCTTGTAGGTCATCCAGTCCAGCCCCCTGCCTAGGCAAGAAACCCTACACCACTTCAGAGAAACAATTATCCAATCTCTTCTTTAAAACTTCCAGTGTTGGAGCATTCACAACCTCTGGGCGCCAGTTGTTCCACTGGTTAATTGTTCTAACTGTAAGGAAGTTTCTCTTTAGTTCTAGGTTGTTTCTCTCCTTGATGAGTTTCCACCCATTGCTTCTTGTCCTGACTTCAGGGGCTTTGGAGAATAGCTTGACTCCCTCTTCTTTGGGGCAGCCCCTCAAATATTGGCACACTGCTCTCCTGTCTCCCCTGGTCCTTCTCTTCCTTAGACTAGCCAGGCCAAGTTCCTGCAACCCGTTCATTGTATGTTTGAGCCTCCAGTCCCCCAATCATCCTGGTTGCTCTTCTCTGCACTCCTTCTGAAGTCTCAACCTCTATTTTACATCTTTTACATCGTGGCAATGAAAAATGGATGCAAATATTCCAAGTGTGGCCTTATCGAGGCCTTATAAGGTGGTATTAACACTTCACGTGATCTTGATTCTATCCCTCTGTTAATGCAGCCTAGGACTGTGTTGGCCTTGACAAATACAAGCCTGAACCTCACTCCCCTCCCCTTTTTATAACAACAGAGGTTTGACATGGGTTTAACAATGGAAATACTTCCATTGTAGGAGCTTCATCCCTTGAGACTTTCAAGAAGAGACTGGACTGCCATTTGTCAGAAATGGTGTAGGGTCCCCTGCTTGGGTGAGCGGTTGGACTAGATGACCTACAAGGTCCCTTCCAACTCTGTTATTCTGCTATTCTTCCTTCCTTCCTCCCTCCCTCCCGCCTTCCTCCTTTCTCTCCTTCCTTTCTTCCTCCCTTCCTTCCTCCTTTCTTTCCTTCCTTCCTCCCTCCTCCCTCCTTTCTCTT
>CM019156.1:2762849-2820901 GCA_009733165.1 Naja naja | reverse complement strand
AGAGAGACAGAGAGAAAGAGACACAGAGACAGAGAGAGAGACAGAGAGAGAGGAGAGAGAGAGAGAGAGAGAGAGAGGGAGGGAGAGACAGAGTCAGACAGACACAGAGAGAAAGAGATCGTAAATAGAGGATTATCTTAACTGATTCCTACATAACTCAAATCATTGTATTTATTTGTATCCCACCTTTATTATTTTTACCAATAACTCCAGGCAACAAACATATCCAACACAACTTAAGCGTAGTACACAAAATTACCTGCTACAATGTCCTATCAGTCAGTGACTACTTCAGCTTCAACCGCAACAACACAAGAGCACACAACAGATACAAACTCAATGTTAACCGCTCCAAACTCGATTGCAGAAAGTATGACTTCAGCAACTGAGTGGTCAATGCCTGGAATGCCCTACCTGACCCTGTTGTTACATCCTATAACCCCCCACTCCTTTAACCTTCAAACTATCCACTATTGACCTCACCCCATTCCTAAGAGGTCTGTAAGGGGCATGCATAAGTGCACCATCGTGCCTCCCGTCCCTGTCCGATTGTCCCCATTTAATCGTACCTATTTCCTGTATTCTTACTCATGTTTAAACTTATACCTATTATCTTGTAAGTAATTGACAAATCAAATAAATCAAATCAAGTAAATAAATAAACCATGACCTGGATGATGGAGGATCTCCATAGACATTCAGTGCTGGAGATTATATTTACAGCCATGATTACAGGTGGTTTGGATATTACAACTATTCATTCTGCAAGGGTTCCTGCTGGCTGGGAAATTCTGGGAGTCAAAGTCCACAAGTCTTAAGGTTGGCCGAATTTGGAGACTCCTGCTCTACTCCAGGTGGGCAGGGCAAACATTTTATCCTGTTTGCAAAACTGCTAGTCTTAAGGGAGCTGCCATCTCGAAGGCTGAGCCATCTGGTGTGCAAGGAAGTGTGCGTCTGTGTGTGGGTGTGGAGGGGGGGAGGAGCGGTTGGTTTGAACCAAGGGAAGGACTAGCCCCATCCCCTGCTGGATGGAAGAAAATCTCTGGGCCTTGTGCCATGGAGCATGTTGGAGAAGTTGGCAGGCGATGTCTGTCAAGCTGGTCTTGAGAGGGGGAATGAACAGCCGCGATACTGTAAGTCGCTTTTTCAAAAAATAAAATAAAATAATAATCCATCTGCCTCTCCTTTTTAGCGGGTTATTTTTATACTTTCATTTTGTAAGGCGGCCTTAATCTGTTGGAGTTGTTTTGGAAGACAAGAGGCTTTGGAAATGGACGACAGCCACTTTTTGCTGTGAAATTTGCTGCCTCTTGCAAGCTGCGCCGCACGCCACGATGATCCCTCGGGAAGAGTGGTGGAATTCAACATTTTTTTTTACTATCGGTTCTGTGGGTGTGGCTTGGTGGGCGTGGCTTGGTGGGCATGGCAGGGGAAGGATATACTGCAAAATCCCCATTCCCTCCCCACCCTACTAACCTGCTCTCCAGCTCCGTTCTCCTGTGCAGGGCAACCAAAGAAGACCCAGCCAATCAGCTATGGGTGTGGCTTGGTGGGCATGGTGTTCTGTGGGCATGGCTTGGTGGACATGGCAGGGGAAGGAGACTTTAAAACCTCCATTCCCTCCTCACTCCTGGGGGAAGGTTACTGCAAAATCCCCATTCCCTCCCCACCCCACTAACCTGCTCTCCAGCTCCGTTCTCCTGTGCAGGGCAACCAAACAAGACCCACCCAATCAGCTGGGACTCGATGGGAGGCAGAGAAGAGATGGGATTGGCGGGGTCAGTCAGAGGTGGGATTGGCCGGTTCTCCAAACTACTCGAAATTTCCACTACCGGTTCTCCAGAACTGGTCCGAACCTGCTGAATACCACCTCTGCTCTCTGCCTTGTAGATGAGATCTCATCAGGCCCAGCTCGGTTGGCAGGGTCGGCTCTTTGGAGTTACGATGGGCCTGAAATTACAACAGCCCTGAAAAAGAATGTGATTTAGGAGAGTCCTCAACTTACAACTGTTGTGTTTAGAGACTGTTCAGTTACCACAGCACTGAAAAAAAACCTGCGTTATGACCGATTCTCATACTTATAAACATTGCAGTGTTCTCAGGGTCACCAGGGTGGTTTGCAGAATCGGAGAGTTGGGAAGGTCTTCTACTCCAATCTCCTGTCCAAGGCAGAAGACCTTCTACCAGGGATCTCCAAACTTGGCAACTTTGAGACTTGTGGACTTCAACTCCCAGAACTCCCCAGCCAGCATGTACACAATGGCAGTTGCACAACTGTTTTCTTGACAACCTCCAGTGATGGAGAGCACCCACAACTCCAGGTGGCAAGCTGTTCATTGAATAATTGTTCTCACTGTCAGGACGTTTCTCCTCAGTTCTAGGTTGGCTCTCTCTTTAATGCTCTTCCCAACACTACTTCTGGGGAGAAACGAACTTGGTGTGCCTAACAAACCCATCACAAACCGGTAGGCAGACTGAAAGCACCTGACTGCTCATTCTGCAGCCTGCTGTGAATTTGGGGCTGGGGTTCTTCAGCCCGGAGTATGTATAGACATTAAAAAGAAGTATAGAATTGTGTTTATTAGCAAAACCGACACACAGCATGGAAACCGGGCTTCCTGGGGCAAAATGCAGTTTCAAATGCCTACATTTGAATGTAGTATTATAGTATGCCTATACATGCAGTATTGCCAGGGATACTACGCCTCCTTGTTACTTTCTGGATGGAGGCTTCAGGATATCCAAAGTAGAACAACTTAGTGTGTTGTCAAGATAGATAGATAGATAGATAGATAGATAGATAGATAGATAGATAGAGATAGATATAATGGATTATGTCTGTGTCTGTCTGTCTGTCTGTCTGTCTATCTATCTATCTATCTATCTATCCATCTCTCATCTCTCTCTCTCTCATCTCTCTATCCATCGATTGATCGATCGATCAATCGTATCATGTATCTATCATATCTATCTTCTGTGTCTATCTGTCTTTGTTTGTCTGTCTGTCTGTCTGTCTATCTATCTATCTATCTATCTATCTATCTCTATTCATCCATCCACCCATCCATCATCTATCTATATCTTCTCTCTGTCTGTCTGTCTGTCTATCTCTATCCATCCATCCATCCATCCATCCATCATTTATATATATCTTCAATCTGTCTGTCTGTCTGTCTGTCGTCTGTCTACCTATCTCTATCCATCCATCCATCCATCATCTATTTATATCTTCTATCTCTCTGTCTGTCTGTCTGTCTACCTATCTCCATCCATCCATCCATCCATCCATCCATCCATCCATCATCTATCTATATCTTCTCTCTCTCTCCCTCTCTCCCTCTCTCCCTCCCTCCCTCCCTCCCTATCTCTATCCATCCATCCATCCATTCATCATCTATCTATATCTATCCATCAATCCATCCTTCCATCCATCCATCCATCCATCCATCCATCCATCTATCTATCTACCTGCCTACTTACCTACCTACCTATCTCTATGTATCCACCCATCCACCCATCTGTATATATGTATGTGTGTGTTTGTGTGTATATGTGTATGCATATTCTTTTGAGAGAGAGAACAGAATTTCATTTTTAACGTGTGCCGGTGTGTTCACAGTAAAAAAAAACACCCGACAATAGAGGTTATCTTATTTTATCTTACACTTGGAAAAACGCATGTGCAGCAAACGGCAAGCACATAAAAGCTACCTGGGGAATGTAAGAACCTTTGGAAAAAAAAGAAAGAAAAGCAAACACCACGCAGAGGAACCGTAACAGTTGATGAATCTCCACTTCTCTGCCAGAGAGCTTTTTTTCCCGTAAAAGCCGCAGTCAGGTTGCTTCTTCGGCGGCATCCCTTGCCCACAAAGGAGCTGCTCTGAAGGACGTTTTGGCAGAACAGGCTCTGAATGCTACGGAGTCTCTTCCCCTTCCCTTGCCCCCACCCCCCAGTGGTGGCTGGAGGAATCTAGGACAGAGCGAGGATGCGTGATGCTCCCACCACTGCAGGGGGCCACTTTCGGCCTGGGGCAAGAGAGAAAGAAAGCCAGGAGATAAACGGTGGCCTCTTTTTATTTGGTGTCAAGGTCTCTGCCAGCTCTGTTGGAAGGGGGTGGGGGGCAGCCGGTGGTTTCTTGCGTGGATCTATTTCCTCCCGCGATTTCACTCCAAGCAATGGAATGTGTGTATTCTGTTCCAAAGCTGAAGCTGGTTGAAATACGGTATCATGCCCCTGGTGGAGACTGACTCTGAGGGAGAGGAGGAACAGCTGACAGGGAGTGGAAGTGTGGCTCCGGAGGTTGTGGAGGAGGCTGGGGAAGGGCAGAGGCCAGCTGGGCAGCCAGAGGAAGAACCAGGCCCATCCCCTCTCCATCCTAGGGCATGCAGGGAGGAGAGGATAAGGGAGAGACGTGGTCTCCGGGGAGGAGAGGGCCTTGATCCTCTTCATGGGCTGCAGCTGTGACAACTGGATAAGAGGACGGACATGTGTACGGGCGAGTGCTGGAAACAAAGCATGGAAATATCTCTAGTTTATTGTTCCTCTCTGAGTTTGGCATTCTTCCCAGTGTGTGTTCTGATATCTGTGGATGCCCTCCAGCCCTTATCTTGCCTGGTTTGTGTTGTTTTTTACTCTTTATAATTTAAATGGCATTTCCTCCTTCTTGTAACTGTTTGTGTGGGAGTTTTTTGTCTTCAGTCAAGAATATTTGGAGTTTGGAAGCCAAGTGAAGGAATAAAAGGGCTTCACCTGTTTTTTTGTGGCTGTGTTTATTTTGTATCCCACTCTGCGTCATCGCACACGGGATGTGCCGAAGGCGAAGGAAGGCGGGAGAGTAGAGAACAATGGGCTGGTTGAGTGAAGCATTGTAGGTTGTGTCACACCATCCTGTGGCTGCTTCCTCACAAATGGACCAACGGGGAACCCAACAGAATAGAGTAACAGTTGGAAGGGGCCTTGGAGGTCTTCTAGTTCAAGCAGGAGGAGACCCTGTACCATTTCAGACAGGTGGCTGTCCACGGTCTCTTCTTAAAAGGCTCCAGTGATGGAGCCCCCATAACTTCCGGTGGCAAATTGATCCACTGATTAATTGTTCTAACTGTCAGCAAATTTCTCCTTAGTTCTAAATTGCTTCTCTCCTTGATTAGTTTCCATCCATGGCTTCTTGTCCTGCCCTCTGATGCTTTGGAGAATAGCTTGACTCCCTCTTCTTTGGGGCAGCCCCTGAGGTATTGGAAGACTGCTATCAGGTTGCCCCAAATCCTTCTTTTTATTAAACTAGACATGCCCAATTCCTGCAATCGTTCTTCATATGTTTTGATCAAGACCAGCATACTGTCGAAATGAAAAGAATCTTAAGGATAAAAGGAATTCAAATCCAAACCCAAGCAAAATCCTTCACTTCTGGATCCTTTTGAACCTTCTTTCATTGATGGTTCCAGGGAATCTACTTAAACAAATCTATTTCCCCTCCCCCCAGAATGTTCCTGTTTTTGATTATGAAAATAATCACCATCCTCTTTAGGAAAAAAAAATCATTAAAAAGAAAAGATTTTCCAGATAGCCTCTCCTTCCTGCTTGTTAAAATGAGACACAGAGGTCATTATACCCCATGTGGGTTTGCCCTCTGGTTGAGTTCACAGGTCTAACAAAATGAAATTCAAGGTAGAGAAAAGTAAAGTCCTACACTTAGGCAAGAGAAACCCAAAAGACACATATAGACTGGGTGAAACCAGGCTCAATAGCAGGAACTGTGAGAGGGATCTTTCATTATGCGTGGTTGGGCTTGCAAAAACGGCTAGAAAATTTTGAGGTTCAAATACAGATAGCAATACAAGGAGTGCAGCCCCGGATAGGAAAAAAAATAAAAATAAAAATAGCCCCATCAGCTAATTTCAAGTCCCTCTGAGCCGGCTCTGAAGTGAGTCCCTGTCTCTGTGTCTCTGTCTCTCTCTTTTCCTTCCTTCACCCCATCGTCCCCAAAACATCCCTGCTACAAAACAATTTGCAAGCGGCCTGTCGCATCTCTTGGCGGGGGGGTGGAGAGAATGGTGAATCAGCTGCAACTGCTGGTGTGGAGGGAGGGTATGTGTATTGATTGGAAATAAATTGGATCCCTGATCTAACTCCTAATACTGCAGAGGACTCCGTTCTGGGGATAAGAAAAAGGAAGGAAAAAGCATAGCAGTGGAACGTTTCCTGATCGGAATGGTTATGGATTATTTCAGACTTATTTTCTTCCGGGAGCTTAAAGCGGAACCTTTACAGTCCTTCTGCCCTCCATTTTAACCCCACAAGCAATGAGCCCCACAGAGCTGGTTGGACTGAGAGGATGGCTGCGGTGGGCTTTGAAAATGTTAGCAACGGGTTCTCTGCCTAGTTGTTGGGTAGGCGTGGCCTAGTTGGCCTCCTGCACCACGGGAGGGGGTGTTTTTGCCCTCCCCAGACTCCGGAGGCTTTCCTCGAGTCTCCAGGAGTGTGAAAATGGCCCTCCCGGGCTCCGGGGGTTCTGGAAGCCAGAAATGGGCCCATTTCCAGCCTTCCCGAACTTCTGGGAGGCCCATTTTTTGCCCTCCCCAAGCCTCCATGCGCGCCCTGCACTTACCTGCATGCAAAACGGGCCCGTGGGGACTCCTGGGAGGGGAGGAGATGCAGTGGGCAGAGCCAGCCAGGAGTGGGGTTTGGGGGTTCTCTGAACTGCCCAGAATCTTAGCTAGGGGGCTCTCCTGATCCCCCAACCCTGGGCAGCCTTGAAAGTTCCAGGGGGAAAGGACTGACACCAAAATCACTAGAACCAGTTTCCAAGTCCAGCCTCTTAACCTGGTTCCTGGTTCAGTTTTCAAGGGGCAACTGGAAGGGTGATTTCCTAAATTCAGCTCTCTGTGCCGGGAAGATGGAGGGTCATCTTAGCGCTGGAAGAAGCAAAGGGGCTGGTTTGGTTAAGCTTAGCCAGGATATGTTTCACAATAAGCTATTGAACCTGTGCTGTCCAGCCAGTTTAGAGTTAATGGGATATGGGATAGTTAGTTAGGAATTGAGAGCTGCCCCTTAAGGGAATGCCTCATGGTAAATGTAGTTAAGGTACCCTGGGAAATGTAGTCCATGTCACGTGGTCACATCTGTAACCCTGATTGGTCACTGAATTGACCCTTGGTGGGTTGCGGGAGGTTTCTCCTCTCTTGCCTGAACAACACAGCCTCGTGTAGCAGCTATATCCCCCGCCTCTATGATTATGGGATGAAATATAGGCATGAGAGTTTAATATCTTTCTACACCACGATTCAGATATGCAAAGCATTGGACATTAAGAAGAACCTCATCATAACTGTGAGTTGACAGGATGCCTGATGAACCAATAAAAAAGACTTTGTATGGATGCTTTGTGGAGTTGCTCTGTCTGCTTTATACCCATCTAGAGCGTAAAGCAGAACAGAACCAAACCCGGTTAGCTCTAGGTTCACACAACAAACCTACATTAGGAGTTAGAGCAAGGTGTGGACGTGCCACGAAAGAGCAAGAATTGGTTGCAGGTATCAGGTTTGTCTAGACTAGTGAAAAGACAGACTTGTGTCCGGTATCCATTGCAGAGGTCTCCGTGTAGAGTTAAAATGATAGATTGCTTGTCAGGTATTTTGCCTACCCCGTATATTTCTGTATATGTCTTGTATATAAACCACTGTTAAATGTCTAAGCCTCGGTATGCTGTGTTTTGCTCCTGGCTTTGTTTATTTATTTATTTGATTTGTCAATCGCTTACAAGATAATAGGTATAAGTATAAACATGAGTAAGAATACAGGAAATAGGTACGATTAAATGGGGACAATAGGACAGGGACGGGAGGCACGATGGTGCACTTATGCGCGCCCCTTGTAAAGTTGTCTCATAATAGTAATCACGCTGCATATGCTCTGACACTAGGGGTGACCTCATAGTAGTGTTCCAGTATTTGAGGGGCTGCCACAAAGAGGATGGGGTCAACTTAAGTTTCCAAAGCACCAGGGGGCAAGACGAGAAACAACGGATGGAAACCTATCAAAGAGAAATCCAACTTAGAACTAAGAAGAAATTTCATGACAGCCAGAACAATTAATCAATGGAATGACTTGCCTCCAGGCAGTTTCTCACCAGATTCTGGGACTGTTCTGATTTTTTTTCCCCTGGCTTCAGCTTTGGTGACATCTGAACAGTTCCAGGGCTGAGAATTTCTTCTCAGACCAAATTGCTTCTTAACTAATGCTTACGCTGCAGGTTTCTGCTTTTTAACTGCCAGGGCTTGGGGCCATGCCAAGGTCCTTATCTTTGCACGTGGATAACTGAACTCTTAGGAGAGGGAGGAGAGGAGGAGGAGGGAGAGAGAGAAAAGGAAGGAAGGAGAGAGAGAGAAAGAAAGAAAGAAAGAAAGAAAGAAAGAGAAGTTGGATTTTCTTTTTTTCTTTTGAAGACATTTCACTTCTCATCCAAGAAGCTTCTTCAGCTCTGAGTGGATGGTGGGGAAGGGAAGGATTATACTCCTTGCAGACAGCTGGTCATTTGCATCCTTTTGGAGGGTCGTTGAGGCCACTTGGAGGTTTGTCTGTGCCCTCAGGGTCACCCGAGTGGTGCAAATGGGAGTGGAACCTTCTGACTGGATGGTGGGGAAGGGAAGGACTTATACTCCTTGCAGACAGCTAGTCATTTGCATCCTTTTAGAGGGCCATTGAGGCCACTTGGAGGTTCATCTATGTTCCCAAGGTGGATGCAAATGACCAGCTGTCTGCAAGGAGTATCAATCCTTCCCTTCCCCACCATCCACTCAGAGCTGAAGAGGCTTCTTGGATGAGAAGAGAAACATCTTCAAAGAAAAAAACCAGGAAGTCCAGTTGCCTCCTGAGAAAAGCACCTTTGGGACAGCCATGACCTGGAGGACTGAGAACCACTATAAACCTTTAGCCACGGGGATGCTGCAACAGTCACAAGTGTGAAACATGGCCATAAGTCGCTTTTTTCAGTGCCTTAACTTGGAACGGTCGCTAAATGAACTGTTTTAAGTCGAGGACTACCTGGGCTCCGGGACACATATGAATTCTGCAGCAGTTCAGGAAAGTCTTCAAAGCCAGAGGCTTCCAGGCCGTGTGTACCCAGAAAGAGACAGCTGTGGAGTCCTTGCGGGTCTCAGAGTTTGTTTCCTTGCAGACCAAAGTCCCTGTTGGTGTGATCTGTGATCTGGCAGACCTTGGAGTTTGACATGCATGTTTCTATTTTCAAAATACGCCAAGATGACCTCAGCAGCTTCCTTGAAATACAAGCCAACTTTGTGCGCAGAGCCCATCTCTCTCTCTCCCTCTCTCTCTCTCTGACTCTCTCTGTCTCTGTCTCTGATGTTTCTCATTCTATATTTCTGTCTCCATCTCTCTCTCTCCCACATTCCTTCTCTCTCTCTCTTTTCCCCACTCCTTCTCTCTCTCTCTGTCTCTCTCTGTCTCTGATGTTTCTCACTGTATATCTCTTTCTCAATCTCTCTCTCTCTCTCTCATTCCTTCTCTCTCTCTCTTCCCCCCCCACTCCTCTCTCTTTCTCTCCCTCCCTCCCTGCCTCCTGAATAGCAGTCTGCCATCTGCCCTGCCCTGGCTCTGTCTCCAAGAGAGAATGGCTGAGTAACTCAGGATGATTGAGGGAGAGTTTGCTCCTTTCTCTGGTTCTGATAAGCAGGAAAGATGGAGATGGCACTGGGCCAGTTGGAGGGCGAGAAGCGAGCAAGGGCCGTGATTCAAGGGAGAATGTAATTGACAGCACAAGGCGAGTCCATCTCTCTGGGTTGGTTGCTCTGCCCTCCTTCAGCAGCAAATAAAGACAGTTAGCGATTCATGGAGGATGTGAATTGTTTCTCGGCCCTGGGCTCAGAGGAGAGGCTGCAGAGGATTGGCATTTGAGGTTTAAAAATAAGAGGGAAAAAGATGTGCACCATTCTGGTGTTACCAAGCAGAACAAGACCTCGGTTTTCTGGGGGTGGAGGAAAGACATTAAAGAGCCTTGGTGGTGCAGGCTGTCAAATGCCTAGCACTTAGCTCCAGCTGCCTGCAATTAGTGCAGGCTCGAATCCCACCAGGCTCAAGGTTGACTCAGCCTTCCATCCTCTTGGGGTAGGTAAATTGAGGACCCAAGATTGTTGGGGGTGATAAGCTGACTTTGTAAAAATGCCGCTTAGTAATAAGCAGGCATATACAATGGAATGAAGGCTATGGCTGAGTGCATTGGGTTGCGCTCCAAAAATTGTAAGCCGCCCTGAGTCTCCGGAGAAGGGCAGCATGTAAATGTGAATTAAAAAAATGTAATGCTATAAGCCACCCAAATTCACTTTGAAATGAGATAGATGGCAGATAGATAGATAGATAGATAGATAGATAGATAGATAGATAGATTGATAGATTGATAGATTTAGATAGATAGTTTCTTCATTTTTCCAATATTGTGTGAATATAATCCTCACTGCTGTTATGACATGGTGGTGTTAAATACATACTTTCCTTACCTAGTTTTTCTGATATTATACCTAATAAAAACAGTTCAGGTTTAAAACCTACATGTTTCCCTATCATCTTTTCTAGTATCTTTGCCCAATTTTTTTTTTTGCTTTAACACAACTCCATTGCATATGATAAAACGTGCCCAGTTTTTTTGGTTACATTTCCAACATTTGCAAGACATATTTTTAAACACTTTAGCTAACCTAGCAGGTGGTAAATGCCATCTATAAAACATTTTATGTAAGTTTTCTTTATAAGAGGTTGACCAGCCAGGATCATTGAGGAGGTAAAGTGAAGATGTTGGGTTCCTGGCACCGTGTGTGATATGAATCCTACTAGTAAGATTTACAAACTGTGATCTCTTAAAGTTGTAGAATTAAAAGGGTTGGTAGGAGCTATTTAGGGATGGGATCCCCAAACTTGGCAACTTTTAAGACTTGTGGACTTCAACTCCCAGAATCCCAAACTTGGCAACTTTTAAGATCTGTGGACTTCAACTCCCAGAATCCCAAACTTGGCAACTTTTAAGACTGTGGACTTCAACTCCCAGAATCCCAAACTTGGCAACTTTTAAGACTTGTGGACTTCAACTCCCAGAATCCCAAACTTGGCAACTTTAAGACTTGTGGACTTCAACTCTTAGAATCCCAAACTTGGCAACTTTTAAGACTTGTGGACTTCAACTCCCAGAATCCCAAACTTGGCAACTTTTAAGATCTGTGGACTTCAACTCCCAGAATCAGAAACTTGGCAACTTTTAGGACTTGTGGATTTCAACTCCCAGAATCCCAAACTTGGCATTTTTAAGACTTGTGGACTTCAACTCCCAGAATCCCAAACTTGGCAACTTTTAAGACTTGTGGACTTCAACTCCCAGAATCCCAAACTTGGCAACTTTTAAGACTTGTGGACTTCAACTCCCAGAATCCCAAACTTGGCAACTTTGAAGACTTGTGGACTTCAACTCCCAGAATCCCAAACTTGGCAACTTTAAGACTTGTGGACTTCAACTCCCAGAATCCCAAACTTGGCAACTTTTAAGACTTGTGGACTTCAACTCCCAGAATCCCAAACTTGGCAACTTTTAAGACTTGTGGACTTCAACTCCCAGAATCAAAAACTTGGCAACTTTGAAGACTTGTGGACTTCAACTCCCAGAATCCCAAACTTGGCAACTTTGAAGACTTGTGGACTTCAACTCCCAGAATTCCCCAGGGGAATTCCCCAGGGGAATTCTGGGAGTTGAAGTCCACAAGTCTTAAAGTTGCCAAGTTTGGAGACCTCTGGTCTGAATCAAGAGTCTTCTTGATTGATGGCTGTTCATCCTCCACCTACAGTTAAAGGGGAACCCACCATCTCTTGAGTCATTGGTTCCCTTCACCAATTCCTCTTCTTCTTAGGAAACTCCTCCATCATTCAGTGGGCTGTATCTATTTCCCTGTAATTTAAAGCTGTTATTTAGCTGTTCCTCCCTCCATTGATGATGCACAAAAGAACACAAAAAAACAAGAGTGCCGCACAGAAATGGAAAAACAAAGACACTCCAAGCGAAGCCGAAATATTGAGAAAAATCACACTATGCAGAAATGGATAAATTAACAAAGGAACTAAAAATAAGGAAGACACAGACTATTATATAATATGGGACAAATTCTACAATTGGTTAGAGAAGAAGAAGATCCAGCAATATTTTGAATGATTAAAATAAACGTATCAGTATATAGAGGAAAAGCACATCATCTTAATAACGGACTTAGCGATTGAAGGACAATGAGGGAAGCGAGGACAACTGTACCATGTTCAATGTGTAATGTTTGTTTGTTTGTGTGTTTGTGTATTTATCTAATAAAAAAACAAGAGTGGACTCTTGAAAAAACACAAACATTTACACAACTAAATTCCGTTGCAATCAGAATACAGAATAACAGAGTTGGAAGGGACTTTGAAGGTCTTCTAGTCCAGCCCCCTGCTCAGTCAGGAGACCCCATACCATTTCAGACAAATGGCTGTCCAATCTCTTCTTAAAAACCTCCAGTGATGAAGCACCCACGGTTTCTAGTGGCAAGCAGTTCCACTGGTTAATTGTCCTCACTGTTAGAAGCTTCTCCTTAATTCCAGCTTGCTTCTCTCCTGGATGAGTTTCCATCTATTGCTTCTTGACTTGCCTTCTGGGTGCTTTGGAGAATAATTTGACCCCTCTTCTTTGTGGCACCCCCTCAAATACTGGGACACTGCTATCATGTCACCCCCAATTCTTCTTTTCTCTAGAGTGGCCATACTCAGTTCCTGCAACTGTTCTTTGTATGTTTTAGTCTCCATCAGGACAAGATTTTATGATAACAGTGTTCTGCTGCAACAGAAATTACTGCTCAGTTTAAAAAAACAAGCTTTAAAAGAATTACTTCTTACAATGTGGGCTGTTTCTTTCTTTTTTTAAAAAGAAGTGTCTAGGATTCTGACACACCCTGGTGTGACCAAGAATTAGGATTCTGCCTCTGTAGATAACAGCAGGCTCTACTCTCACTGGTGGCTGTTGAGTGCAGTAGCCCTGGATTACACAAAGGCTTTGGAAGGAGGTGGGGCCCCAGGGTTGACCAGGGGACTCCTTTCCCCAGTGTGAATGGAAAGGAGGAATGGCTGCAGAGAGAGAAACACTGTTACAGTGCTATATTGTATGGTATGTGCAATGCATAGTCACACTCTACACCTGAAACATATAATAGTAATGGTATTATAATAATAGTATAATAGTAAGAATAATAATTGTAATATATACAATACTATTTTTGTGTAGAAGATAGATAGATAGATAGATAGATAGATAGATAGATAGATAGAAGATATAGATAGATGATGAATGCATAGGTTTATGGATGGATAGATAGATGATAGACAAGATCTATCTATCTATCTATCTATCTATCTATCTATCTATCTATCCATCCATCCATCCACCCACCCATTACCTACCTACCTACCTATCCATCCATCCATCCATCCATCCACCCACCCATTACCTACCTACCTACCTACCTACCTATCTAGCCATCCATCCATCCATCCATCCGTCCATCCATGCATCCACCCACCCACCCTCTATCTATCTATCTATCTATCTATCTATCTATCTATCTATCTACCATCTCTCTCTCATCTAGCCATCCATCTATCCATCCACCCACCCACCCATCAACTATCTATATCTTGTCTGTCTGTCCGTCCGTCCATCTGTCCATGCATGCGTGCATGCATCCACCATCTCCCATCTCTGTCTCTCTCTCTCCCTCCCTCCTTCCCTCCCTCCCTCTCTCTCTCTTTCTCTCATCTATCAACAACTTTTAAGATGTGGACTTCAAACTCCAGAAAGCTGGCTGGGGAATTCTGGGAGTTGAAGCCCACACATCTTAAAGTTGTCAAGGGTGAAGAATCAGTCTGATTTCACCCAACATTTTAAAGCTGAATTGATCCTTCTCTTGGCTTACACAATAAACTGAGCCATAAAATAAAAAAAATAACAGGCTGGGTTCACTACCCCCTCTCCCCGATTAATTCTAACCCATGCTTGCAGGGGGCGATGGATATGTTTGGAGATGGAGATGTTTGGAGAAGGAATGGATGTTCCAACTTAGGCAAGGCTGTTCCTGGCCAGCATTTGAGCAGTGGGAGCCCTTCCCACTGCTGACCTTCTCTAATCTCCAGAGCCCAGAATGTGACTCCTCCCATCTTCCACAGCCAGCACCTGCAGATAAAGGCCTGCCCCAGCTTAGCCTAAAGGGCTTGGGTCAGTAGAATCTTTGCTCGTGTAAGTGTGCAAGCAGAAAGTGTGTGCGAGAAAGGGAACACAATGTCCAGTTTCAAGTGGCCCTGGAGGGTAAGTATCTAAGTCACAGATAGTGTATCTTCTGTTGGGATTCTTCTACCTTCACTTTTCTCTTCAACCATCACAGGTTGGAAGGCTTTAGTTTTCCTAGCAGCTCTGAAACAGTGGAGTTAGCAAACCATGGTTTGCAGAAATGCGTTTTGAACTGAAATCTTATTGCAGTGTTTCAACTCAGCCTTACTCAACCTTGTCTTCTTTGGGGATTAAGACAAAGAAGTTATGAAGACATGGAAAGCTACTAGCATCTAGTAAGAGTCAGTGACTGAAGGCATTACACAAAAAATGGCATTTTGCTTCTGGAAGTAGAGAATAGCAGTTTGATGTCGGTGGAGATTATCAATCATCCAGGTCATGGTTATTCCAAAGGTGCTTTTCTTAAAGGTAACTGGACTTCATTTTTGTTGTGGTTGTTGTGGTTGTTAAGCATTTTGCTTCTTAGTTTTACAAAGAAAAAACCAAATGCACTTTTAGTTCAACAGCAGTTCAGTTCTGCAAATTCGTTGCCCAGGTTTATGTCTTGAATTAAACCATTCTGAAGCATGGTTTGTTGAATATGTCACAGAGGCCTCATTTAGACACCTCCCTGATTAAACCATGGATTGCAAAGCAGTGCCCGGATTCTCTAATGTTAAGCCAAGATCAGAAGAGCTTGATTGTGGCTTAAGTGTTAGTTGTATGAACTAGAAAAGAGTGGGATTGGTTCCTACCTCACGCAAAGTCCTTAATTGAATCATGGCTTGCTGACTGAGCAACACTTGGTGGTGTGCACATTACTAAACCATAATTCATGCTTTGCAAAACTGCAGCTACCAACTTTGCAGAGTGCACTCAGCTTAAACTAAGCCAATCTCTATAGGTTTCCCCCCTCTTCTATTAGACTGCGTGGCCCGAACTTGGCATCTTTTAACAGGGGAATTCTAGGAGTTAAAAGTCCACAAGTCTTAAAGATGCCAAGGTTGGACACCCCTGTATTACACCGAATAAACAGAGGGGAAGGGTTGGAATTAAAACTGCCCAGGGAATAAATTTTGCAATGAGTAGGATCCAACCATTTCAATTTGTTTTGACTTCTCTTCCAAGGTCGAGTAAAAAGATAGGCAGTAGGAGTTGACTGATAGAGTCTGTCCAGAGATACTCCAGAGGACAAGGTGGCGATCTCTAATTATTGCATCCTTTCCCCTTATTTGTTCCCAAAAACGGAGCCCAACTTTCTGGGACATGTCTGAAAAGGGCAGGGAAGGTCATGAGAAGATTGAGGAGCTGAAGACCACTCTTAAAAGAGCTTGTCTTCATGTCTCTCAATCTCTCAGTTGCTTCCATGTCTTCATGACCCAACGGATGTCATTTAATCAGGATTCCCTGCCAAGAATGGCTTTTTTTTAATCAGCTCCTGCTGGTGTCATCATGAATAATTTCTAAGCAACTAGTCATCTTTGGCTGTCATGCTTGGTAGCTAGTGACTCGCCTAAGCCTCAGGATCTTCTCCAATGACTCCAGTGAGTTTTCAAGAGCTCCCAACTCTTGAATTATGTGCTCAAAATATTGATATTTGACATACACCAGGAGGTGTATTTACCCAGTCCAGAGGTAACCATTTATTTAAAAGCATTTTGTTGAGGTCACTCCTTGATCCAACGCTCCTCCTCCCACTCAACCTCACAGAAAAAAAACAGAATTGGAAGGACCTTGGAGGTCTTCTAGTCCAGCCCCCTGCTCAAGCAGAAGACCTTATTCCAGAGGTCTCCAAACTTGGCAATTTTAAGACTTGTAGACCAACTCCCAGAATTCTGGGAGATGAAGTCCACAAGTCTTAAAGTTGCCAAGTTTGAGGACCCTCTGCCCTATACCATTTCAGACAAGTGACTGTCCAGTCTCTTCTTAAAACCCTTCCGGTGATGGAGCCCCCACAACCTCTGAAGGCAAGTTGTTCCACTGGTTGATTGCTCTCACTGTCAGGAAGTTTCTTCTTATTTCTCGGTTGCTTCTCTCCTTCATCAGTTTCCATCCATTGCTTCTTGTTCTGTATCTTGTCCATATCTTTCTTCCTAAGCTGGGGGCAGTCTTCAAACAGCACCTTAGGATAACATCCCTCCTGGGAAATCAGCTTGGGTCCTAGGGTACCACTGGGAAGCAAAGATGATGTTTATCTATGGGTTTGCCATAGTCCAGTGTCCTCTGCAAATCTATCCTTCAAAGTTAACTTTTAAAATGAATGAGAATCGGTCAGGAGGGAAAGCCAGTTGGATGATAAGTGCAATAACCATTCTGCAGAAGAAGAGGTTCCACCAGTCTGTGGTTGGGTTGCATTTTTGTTTATTTAGTGTATCTTGTCCCTTCCCAAAGACTCTGGGTAGATAATATTCATAAACATCCTGTTGTTGGATATATTTTAAACCTGTGGTTTCCAACCTTTCTGACTCAGAGGACTGGCAGAAGCGGCACCGGCAGCCATGACACTGAAGGGCTGGAGAGGGAATGGTTTTGCATGTGCATGTGCACCGTTTTCAATAACGCAGCTTCACGCACGCTTGCTCACCGCTTCCATGGCCTGGTTCTCAACAGGATGTTTTAAACAGTAGCTGGCTAGCTATCAAGCTGAAGCATGCGCGGAATGGCCATCAAGATACATGGTGGTTGTGCTTCCTCAGTCTGGCCAGGCTGCAGAGTGATTGGCAGGGGTGTCCATGGGTGAATGTGTGTGTTTGTGTAATAATAAAGTCAAAGTTGAAGAAAAAAAAGAAGAAAGAGAGAAAGAAAGAAAGAAAGAAAGAAAGAAAGAAAGAAAGAAAGAAAGAAAGAAAGAAAGGAAGAAAGACATAGGATTTTCTTGTGCCTCCTCTGGGTGGTAACTGGCTTAGTAGTCATGGTGGTGGAAGAAGAGGGATACAACTCCCTTGGTTGTGAAGCGTTACTTCTGAATTGTAACCAGCTCTTAGCTGCATACTTGACAATAAGGAGAAATAATTCTGAATGAAAAAAAAACGAGGACAGACACCTAGTTATTACACCACTTTGTGTTTTTGGCAAGCGAGAGGGAGCTCAGTTTTAACTCTGGGAAGGTGGCAGATTTTTTGCTAGTTGTAAAATTAGTTCCTGCAAGGCTGAGTTGCAACGTTGCATCCCATTTACTTTTCTGATGACCATTATAGCTTTTCTTGCATCTTAAAAATAAGGAATCTTCCTCGAAAGGGGTGGTGTGTTATTTATCACTATTTTACGTGGCTGCCCATCTCGCTCAAGGCGACCCAGGTAGTCCTCACCTACAACAGTTCATTTAGTGACCATTCAAAGATGCAACAACCCTGAAAAAAGTGAGTTGCGGCCATTTTTCACACGACCGTTGCAGCTTCCCCGTGGTCACATGATCAAAATTCAGACCCTTGGCAACTGACTCATATTTATGATGGTTGCGGCATGTGATCTTCTGATGAGCAAAGTCAACGGGGATGCTGGATTCACTTAACCATGTAACTAACGTAACAGCTACCGTGATTCACTTAACGAAGGTGGCAAGAAAGGTCCGCAAAATGGGGGCAAAGCTCACGTAACAAATGTTTCGCTTAGCGATGGAAATGTTGAGCTCCATTGGGGTCGTAACTTGAGGATTACCTGCGTTGCAAGGAAATATAAACAGCCAGTTAATAACCAATAATGGAAATGTGGTTCTGAGCAGGGAACCTACTATCCTATGTGGTGGACCTGCCCAAAAGCAAAAAAAAAATAGTGGCGGAAAATTAGAAATTGGCTTGAAGAAATTACAAAAGTTAAAACTGAATGGAAACCAGAAATATTTTTATTACAAATTCTAAAACAAGAAAATAGTAAAAAAATATTATATATTATACTTCACATATTAACAGCAGCAAGACTTGCCTTTGCCCAAAATTGGAAATGCGAAAATACTCCCCACTGACTTCATGATTATAAAAAAAGTTTTGGAATGCTCAGAAACGGACAGGTTATCAATAGAACTTAAAAACAAAGAGGAGTCAGAATATTATGAGATTTAGAATTTTTGGTATAGTTGGTTGGAAGGTAGATATGAAAGGAACAAAACAAAGTCAAATAAAACGGTATGACGGAAATTAGTAACATTACATGCAATTATGTTTGTAATATATAATTTGATGAAACTTTGTGTTATATGTTAAAGTAATAAGCAGGAATGACTATTCTACATAATTTGAGAGATGTTAGATTGTGTGAACACTGTCTTGCTTACGTTGCAGCAAGTGGAATGTTTGGTTTTATTGTACTTGTATACATTTGTTTAATAAAGTATTTTTCTAAATTAAAAAAAAAATAACCTAAGTCAAAACAAGATTGTGAGACTTGTATCTAGAGCTGCTAAAGGGGTTCCAGAAGACAGAGGGAAAACAGAACATCTAAGAATTGTTCGAAAGACGGGTGGCTTTTCCTACTGTAACTCATGAACAACACCCACGAAAATGCATACCTGGTTAGAGAAAATGATAAAGCAACATACAGATTTAAAGCCAGAACTATTTTTGTTAGGTGCAGTACCTGAAAAATAGGATAAAGGGGTGGTATATTTAATATTACATGTTACATAATATTACTGACAGCAGCAAGAATTGTATTGGCACAACATTGGGAAAAGGAGGGAATTCCGACAGATTGAAAATGTAATTTAAAAAATTAAAATATAATTTAAAAAAATTAAAAAATAATATTAGAAATGCAGAAATGGATAGGATAAAATTAAAGATAAAGGAGAAAGAGGATGCAGAATATTTTCTAACATGGGATTTGTTTTACAAATGGTTAGACAACAAAGGTATTAATTAGAAGTTGGAAGAATGCTACTGTTTACGAGTAAATATTGTTATTAGCACTGATATTGTGTATAAGTAAGTTGACTCAGACAATACACTGTATATTAAGCACATATGTGTGATCAATAAAAGTGTACAAATAAATCTATTTTTAAAAAAGCAAAAACAAAACCAAAATATTTCTCAGATTTCTGGGGAAACATTCCAGGCATTTCTTCCCCAAAATAAAATTTATAATGGAGCCAAGTTGGGCTATTTAGGAGCTCCAGACGTTGTTTAGTTCAGGGGTCTCCAACCTTGGCCACTTTAAGACCTGTGGACTTCAACTCCCAGAATTCCTCAACCAGCAAGGCTGGCTGAGGAATTCTGGGAGTTGAAGTACACAAGTCTTAAAAGTGGCTAAGGTTGGAGACCCCTGGTTTAGGGGTCTTCAAACTTGACAGCTTTAAGACTTGCGGACTTCAACTCCCACAATTCCTCCTCCAGTCATGTTAACTCAGGAATTCTGGGAGTTGAAGTCCACAAGTCTTAAACTTGCCAAGTTTGAAGACCCTTGCTCCAGGAGATAGGAGAACAAGAACCTAGAACAGAGGTCTCCAACCTTAGCAACTTTAAGACTTGTGGACTTCAACTCCCAGAATTCCACAACCAGTCATGTTAGCTCAGAAATTCTGGGAGTTGAAGTCCACAAGTCTTAAAAGTTGCCAAGTTTGAAGACCCTTGGTTTAGATAATCAACCAACTGGTGAACATCTGGAGCAGTTTCTATGAAGGGTGGTACGTTTCTAATTGGGTTCCACTTGTATTGATGGAGTCTTGTTGTGCAGTGTTGTAGATGTGGGGTTGAGAAGCTGTGGAGCATTGCTTGAGGTGTCTTTGGCAAGACACAATCAGCAGCAAATGTGTGTCTAGCTCTGATGGTCCTTATCGGTGGTGGACAGCTGTCAACTTTTCGGTGAAGGGCCCCCAGCGAGGACAAAACTTACGTTGTTGAGTTGGCCTTTAGAAGAACGTGAGATAACGGCATGTTAGTAAAGACCTACCCAAGTCTGCTACTCCCAGTCGTGGGAGGGGAGAACTTGCTCCAAAGAGACCACTCTTTTGTAACTATGAGAGGATGGGGTAGGCAGTCTCACAAGCTGCCACATCTTCTTGGGACAAAGGGTTTTTCTGAATCGAGATCTCCTTCCAGGCCAGTGAATTCTGCTACGTACCCTTTGACAAATGGGTCAGGTTTCGTAGCTATATAGAATAGAATAACAGAGTTGGAAGGGACCTTGGAGGTCTTCTAGTCCAACCCCCTGCTTAGGCAGAAAACCCTACACCAATTCAGACAAATGCTTATTCAATCTCTTTTTAAAAACCTCCAGTGTTGGAGCAACGGAGGGAAATTATTCAAGGAGAACAGCAATCTAGAACTAAGGAGAAATTTCCTGAGAGTTAGAACAACTAATCAGTGGAACAACTTGCCTGCAGAAGTTGTGGGTGCTGCAACACTGGAGGTTTTTAGAAAGAGATTGCACAATGCTTTGTCTGACATGGCATAAGGTTTCCTGCCTGAGCAAAGGGTTGGAATAGAATGGAATGGAATGGAATAGAATAGAATAGAATAGAATAGAATACCTTTATTGTCATTGCATTCCACGAATACAATGAAATTTGAAAGGTCCCTTCCAAATTCTTGTTATTCTGTTAATGGCAAAAGGGCTCAAATGCTCAGTATTCTTGTTGCCTGTCCTGACTGAGCTACAGAATTGTTTTGGTATTTTCTTTTTCTGCTCCCAATAATTTATCCAGTAGCAGTTGTGACAGACTGATATCTTTATAAGTTTTTGGCCTTGCATTGAGTGCAACTAACCTCATTTTGCTTCGTTTCCTGAGCTCCTAGAGCCGAACAAAACCTCTGCCGATTTTATATTTTCAAGTCCTTGGGGAAACTCTTCCATTTAATGGTTTCAGCTACTCTGTCAAGCATCAAACGCCACGCTAGATAGTAACAGCGGTCTACCTTTTCATGTTGAACCTAACACGGTCTCTTTTTATTTGTCTGCCAAAAGCCATAATGGATTGGTGCTTGCCGTGCGATTCAGGTTTCAGGAGCCGAAGAAAAGGGAGCACAGCACACAGCTCACCTCGAGGAAGGACGTGGGGAGCAGGATGCTCTTAAAGTCTTAGTAAGGGATCCGGGGTGGGGAGGGGAGGTGGCAGGTTGTGTAATGCGACACTGAAACAGAGCCGTCAAAAACTGCTGGTGCCATGGGTCTGTGTGACCATGAGGGGGCAGTGTTGAATGTGTTTGCGCTTGGGGAGTTTAGCATCGGCGATGCTTGCTTGGACCCACAATAGAAACAAGCTGTGTTTGTCTGAAAACTGGGCCTGGAAGCTTCTTTATGGTTGAGGGGAGAATAATGTTAGGAGGACGTGTGGACAAAGCCCCCCGACAACCGAGAGCAGGACCTCTTCTTGAGGTTTTAGTCTCCAGATCAATCCCCTTGCCCTCTCCTTATCATCTACAATATTTATATTATCCCCAGATCAACCTCTGTTTCATCTTTGCTGCTCTTCATTGCGTGCTTTCTAGGGTCTGTGTAGCTTTTTAAAAAAAGTATTCTGGTCATCACGTTGCCCAAAAGGTAATGAGACCCCCAGAAAGAATGCAGAAAAGAGATTTAGGAGGCTGGAGGCTAAAACCCATAAAGAACGGTTGCAGGAACTGGGTCAGAGGTGGTATTCAGCAGGTTCGGACCAGTTCTGGAGAACTGGTAGTGGAAATTTTGAGTCGTTTGGAGAACCGGCAAATCCCACCTCTGACTGGCCCCGCCAATCCCATCTCTTCTCTGCCTCCCATCGAGTCCCAGCTGATTGGCTGGGTCTCCTTTGCTTGCCCTGCACAGGAGAACGGAGCTGGAAAGCAGGTTAGTGGGGTGGGGAGGGAAGGGAAGGGGATTTTGCAGTAACCTTCCCCCAGGGGTGGGGAGGGAATAAAGATTTTGCACTATCCTTCCTCTGCCACGCCCACCAAGCTACCCCTACAGAACAGGTAGTCAAATTTTTTGAATCCCACCACTGAACTGGGTGTGTCTAATCTGACAAAAGAGAAGGATAGTGTGTGTGTGTGGGGGTGTGTGTGGACAGGACAACAATCTTCCAACATTTTGAGGGGCTGCACAGAGAGGAGGGGTGGTGAACCTATTCTTCCAGGCACCCGAGGGCAGGACAAGAAGTAACCGATGGAAACTTATCAAGCAGAGAACCAGCCTACGAACAAGGAGATATGTCCTGACTCAACTAATAACTGGTGGAACAGTTGCAGTGCTCCATCACTGGAAGTTTTTAAGAAGACACAGGATGGCCATTTGGCTGGGATGGTATAAGCCCATGATGGCAAACCTGTGACACGTGTGCCAGAAGTGGCACGCAGAGTCCTCTCTGTGGACTTGCACACCATTGCCAGCTGCTCTCCTGGTTTCGGGCATGCACATGCGCACTGCCCAGCTGGTCTTCACAGGAGCCGAGTGCCAGAAAATGGCCTGAAAAACAGCCTCAAAAGCCCCCCAAAATGGCCTGAAAACAGCCCCCAAAACAGCATGAAAATGTTCCCCAAACGACCAAAAAACCAGGCAATTTTGGGGCCATTTTCAGGCCAAAAACAGCCCAGAAAATGTCCCCAAATATGCCCCCCAAACAGGCATGCATGCACCGGCCAGCTGGTCTTTATGTTTCCAGCACTCTGGCATGCGCACACGGATACGCACGCATAGGTGTTCCGGTTTGGGCACTCAGTGCTGGAAAGGTTCGCCATCACTGGTACGAGGTCTCCTGCTTTGAGCAGAGGGCTGGACTAGAAGACCTCCAAAGCCCCTTCCAGCCCTGATTCTGTATCCTGGCCACCACTGGTGTTGATGCCAGCACTCACCAAATGAGATAGCTAGGATGGGGGATGGGTGGAAACTAAACAGAGAGAAACAACCTAGAAGCAAGGAGAAATGAGGTGAGAAACAACCTAGAAGCAAGGAGAACCGTGGAGGTGATTAACCAGTGGAACAGAAGTTTATTTATTTATTTATTTATTTATTAAATTTATATGCTGCCTCACTTCCCCCAACGGGGAACTCGAGGCGGCGTACAAAAGGATAAAAACAATTCCTCTACAATGTAAAACAAAACTCATTCATATCAATCCAGACATACCTGGGGGAAGAACAAAGTCTCAATGCCATGCCCTCCGGCAAAGCCAGGTCTTAACGGCTTTGAGTTGCCTTCAGACGTTGTGGGAGCAGCTTCATCCCTGGAGGCTTTCAAGGAGAGACTTGACTGCCACTTGTCTGGATCTCCTGCTTGAGGAGGTGTTCAACTAGAAGGTCTCCAAAGGGGATCCCGAGACCCTGGGACACTGCAACGGTCATAAATATAAACCAATGGTCAAGCATCCAAATGCAAATCATGGTAACCAGGGCAGGGATGCTGAAATGGTCATAAGTGTGAAAAATGGTCCTAACCAGAGGTGGGATTCTACAGGTTCACACCTATTCTCTAGAACCGGTTGTTAACATTCTAAGCAGTTCGGAGAACAGGTTGTTAGAAGAAATTACTGGGCTAATCCTGTAAGGAAGGCAGGAAGGAAACATTCTGGTGTTGCTTACAGAAACTGCCTCTCCGTTAACCCTTATGACATTCTTGGCAGGACTAGACTTCCTGTCTCTGGAACGTCTCTGGAGTTTCCCCCCCCCTCCTTTGCTGGCACTTTGCTTGTGTGGAGTGACCATTCAAAGTTACAATGGCTCTGAAAAAAGTGACTTATGACCATTTTTTGCAGCATCCCCACAGTCATGAGAGGCCAGGCGAGGAGATGCATACCTCGATGTGAGTGGTATTGAGTTGGCCATGCCCAGCCAATAACATGACCACCAAGCCACGCCCACCAACTAAGCCATGCCCACAGAACTGGTTGTTAAAAATTTGAATCCCATCCCTGGTCCTAACTCACTTTTTTCAGTGCCGTTTCACTTCCAAGTGGTCCCTAAGTGAACTGTTGTAAGTCGAAGACTACCTGAAGTGGAAGATTGCTACAGGGTCCCTCCTCATCCTCCTCTTTGGTGAGGTTAGGAGATACCCAGTTCTCCTAACTAGGCCATTCCTGGTTAGATAGTAGATAGTAGTTAAAAGTAAAGGTTTCCCTCGCACATCTGTGCTAGTCATTTCCGGCTCTAGGGGGCGGTGCTCATCTCCGTTACAAAGCTGAAGAGCCAGCGCTGTCCGAAGACGTCTCTGTGGTCATGTGGCTGGCATGACTAAACGCCTTCGAAGGCGCATGGAATGCTCTTCTCTTCCCACCAAAGGGGTCCCTATTTTTCTACTTGCATTTTTTTTTTACATGCTTTCGAACTGCTAAGTTGGCAGGAGCTGGGAGCTCCCTCCATGACGCAGCGCTAGGGATTCAAACAGCCAAACTGCCAACCTTTCTGATCGACAAGCAATCCAGCCCTTCTTCCTTTTACAATTTTTTAATTTTAGATCCATTGCACCCTTGCCACTGCTGGGCATTGCTGGCTGCCCAAAGGGCCCCTGGAGCTTACTCAAGCTCGCTGCCTTTTTGCCCTTGTTAGCGGAAGGAGCTGGCAAATCTCTTGGGCCAACTCCGGTGTTGACGGCAGAGTTCCCTGCCCAGGCCTCCCTTTCCCCTGTGGCACTGGCACCTGCCCCTCCCCCCTGGCAGTTTGTTGCAGAGAAGGAGGCAGGGAGCTATTAAATATCCCTCCTGACATAATGATGGGCGAGAGAAGGAAAGAACACAATCCATTAGCATCTGGCTCACCCTGCAGTAGCAGCAGCCGCAGCAGCAGTGGCAATGGGAGGGGAAAGCGCCTGTATTTTTAGGTAGGCTACGATGTACCTTTCTGGCTCGCCCAAAAGTGGGGACTAGCGAAGGAAGGAAAGAAGGAAGGCAGGCTGGAGAGAGGATTGATTGGGTTTCGGCTCAGGCCACTGGACCATGGCGGCGCGGCACAGCAAGTCCTATCCAGACACGGCGGTTGTGAGTATCCACCCAGGCTTCCTCTCTGTGACAACAATGCCCCACGCCCTGCCCTTCGCTTGGGAGTGTTGGGTTGTCTTTCCAAAAGCTTCTGCCCTTTGCCAACCAGCTGGGGAATTATGGGAGTTGACCTCCACAGGTCTTAAAAGTTGCCAAGGTTGGATACCTCTGGTGTAGGATGTTCCAGGGGTTGTGTGTTATTGGCTTGGGGGATTAACCCAGGGTCTACTTCTCAGGTGGACAATGTAAGGAAACCTGCCCATGACACATGTCTTAAGTGGCATTTTGGGGTACTTCTGGTGACTTTCAGCCCCCCCTCTTTCTTTTGGACACCTGTTCTCCCCTAAATTGCCAAGAGAACATGAGTTCTTTGTAGGCAGGGACTTCTGCAGTGCTTTATCAATGGTAGCTTATGGCAGGAACTCAGTGGCAAAATCATGAAAATAGCCCTTTAGCAAAATGTGCGAACCTGAGTGTTGTGTGCGTTTGTGTACGTAGATGAGTGTGATGTCTCCCTTCTTTGTCTTGTACCTGTCTTCTCAATCGAAATCTCTTTCTGCTCCCAGCTCTGATGCTGTTGTTTGATTTTGTTTGTGCAACACATTCAACTGAAATATTGATAAGACCAGTGGTTGACTTGGCATCCTCATTTTGCTTAGTTTCGATTGCATATTTTTGGGTATGGTTACAAAAGTGCCAGCAGAAGAAAATATGTGTAGCTAAGGGTTGAACTGGTGCTCTCTGAGCTTGGTGATTTTCTTGCAGACATTTCATTAACCAGATAGGTAACATCATCAGTGCTATGGTTACAAAAACTGCCCGTCAGAAAGTGGGGAAGGAAGGATGCAAAAAAAAACCACCCAGAGCTTTGCTTATACAAGAGTGACTTCCATCTTGAGTTTTTTTTTTATCTCCCCATGTGGACACTCCCATTATGTGTGTCGCATGAACCCAGCCCGGTGTTTATTTACATCCTGGGGGGACCAAGAAAAACTGGCTAACCAAATGAAGTACATTGTACAAAGAGCTCATCCATTGGGGGGTAGTTTACTAATCAGGCCCCCCTGCATGTTGTTATTAAAAGCATGGATTAATAGGATGGTGAGAGAAGCTGGGATGTTTATGGAGGAAAAGCTCCCATTTAGACTTACTTTAGGCTAACTTTATTGTCACTTTAAATATACACTAACCGGCATACATTAAAATGGAATTCCGTTGCGTTTTTCAACCTGGCACCCTTTGCTGGCTAAGGACACCGTTGTGAGGTTGGGACATTAAGTGGCTGCCCTTGCTAATGAAAGGGGGGGCGGTGTTTGCATTAGCAAACCATCTTTCAGGGGGCCTCTCCAAATATCTCAGAAAAGAAAGCAAAATAGGAGCTGAATATAAAACCAAGCCTCATCTTCAAGAGCTGGGAGGAGCAGCTGCAGCTGTTTGTGTGCAAGGATATTCAGAAATCGTGTTTTTTATCCCAGACCTAGTGAGTAAGCCAGTTTGCCATTGCTAAGATTAAACTGGTCCAGCTGTTTTCAGCCTGGGGCCCCAATCCAGGAAACTGAGGCAAATCCTCAGCTGGCACGGCGTAGAAGGGTAAATTCCTGGGTTACCGCTCGGGAGGCGAAAAGATTGGAAGAAGGACCAAGCAGTTTGGAATCCCTTTGTTTATATTTTTAAAACCTCTTCTTGGCCGGTTTAGGAGTGTTAAATTATACTTGGATGTGCTATTATTATAATGCTTATAATTAGGCCCCCAGTGTGAACAGTTACAAAGATCGTAACAACAATTTTGAGTGGGCAGTTTGAATCTTTCTAATCTATCAAGCCATTTCGCTGCATCAAGCTGCATGCAACAAAATTTCATTTTAATGTATGCTGATTGGTGTACATTCAAAGTGACAATAAAATCCTGTTCTATTCTATTCTATTCTATTCTATTCTTCATTCTAATATTCTATTCTATTCTATTCTATTCCATTCCATTCCCTATTCCCTATTCCCTATGTTCTGTTCCTATTCCTTATTCCTTATTCCTTATTCCTTATTCTATTCTATTCCATTCTATTCTTTATTCCATATTCCATTCTATTCTGTAGTAGCAAAACCAGCAAAAACTGGCAGGATCTAAGAATCCCCCAAACGGTTGAACAGGCTTAGCTGTTGCAGACTTCCGAGGCTAGTGGCTTTCCAACCATGTTGATCAATGACTCAGCAGCCGCTGGGGATGATGGGGTTTGTTTAGTAGCTAAGAGCAAGGCTCCTCTAGATGCCCTGCTTTTTGCTGGACCTTGGAAAGTGCTTTGTCTACCTGGGCAGGTTTATCTGATGGACAGGGGGTCAATTAGAGGCTGGTGGTTTTGCATGGGAAAAAAAGCCCTCTGTCCTCAACTTACAAACCCAATTGTGCCCAGAATTTCCGCTGCTAAGCAAGACAGTTGTTAAGTGAACGTGGGCCCCTTTTAGATAGGGCCCAACATT
Organism: Naja naja; assembly: GCA_009733165.1. Classification (NCBI taxonomy): domain Eukaryota; kingdom Metazoa; phylum Chordata; class Lepidosauria; order Squamata; family Elapidae; genus Naja; species Naja naja. The sequence continues at coordinate 2,793,213 of CM019156.1, read as the reverse complement.
GGCCACAGTTGTTAAATGAATCATTGCAGTTCTTCAGTGAGCAATACGGTTGCTAAGTGAATCTGGATTCTCCAGTGAGGGTTGCAAAACCCTGGGACACTGCAACTGTCATAAGTACATGCCAGTTGCCAAGCATCTGAATTTCAATCACATGATTGTGGGGATGCTGCAATTTTCATACGGGTGATAAACGGTCATATGTCACATTTTCCAGGGCCACTGTGAATCGGAACAGTCACTGCACAGTACCTCGAGGGCTATCTGCTGATCAGCAAAGGTTGAGAAAACTTACCTGACGTTCTGCAAATTTAAGGTCTCGGTCACTCAAAGCTTGCTGGGAATGCAGTTGGGATACCAAGAGAAACGTTGCCCAACTCTGTCCCAAATCTACACTGACAAGGAGAGACCTACTGATAATTTCCCAGACGTTTCCAGAAGTAAAAGGAATGGGAGCTTGGGAACCAGTGGTGGGATTCAAAGATTTTTACCACCGGTTCAGTGGGTGTGGCTTGGCGGGTGCGCATGTGCACACACTTTGCACACACGTGCATGCCAAACACACACTTTGCGCAGGCGCAGAGTCGTTTGTGCAGGCATAGAGGCGTCCAAACTCTCCTTCTGCAAGCCTGCCCTCTCCTGGTCACTTCAGCAGCTGCCGCGCGGCACTCTGCTGTGCCGCGCAAAACAGCTACGCTTTAAAAGCAGGGAGTCCTGGCGGGCAGGTGGGCCCAACAGTAGTGTGGCAGAGAGAACCGGTTCGGTCTCCGCTGCTCATCGGCACTACCGGCTCAGCCGAACCGGTCCGAACCGGTAGAATACCATCACTGTTGGGAACACAAGGTGGATTGTCAACCAACGAGACCGACTCTTTACTAAAGTTGACTTAGCAGCAGTTTAAGTTGTCCCAAACGCTTTGGAGGTTGTGTGAGGTCACTGCCCATTCACAAATCTCTCTCCTATGATCAGTGCCAGTTTTTTGTATCCGTCTCGTCTCCTGAAGGCTTTCCTACTGGATCTGACACAGGAAGTCGGTGGCTAAATATAGCGGTGGAATCTTGGTTATCTCCACTTTTGAGGAAAAAGGTGAAAAGAAGAGATGAGTTTCTCTTTCTGATGCCTTGGTCCAAGGGCTCAGATCGAGTCTGTTCATCTTGGGCTGAACAGCAGAAGGATTCAGCCACGCCGGATTTCAGGACTAAGTCAATGCCAGCTGCTTTGGCTACAAAGTCCATTCCCGAAACTGGCAGCTCTCATTTTTGAGAAGAATTCAAAACAATTTAAGAAAATAGTCGTCGCTCTGTGTTCTTAGACAGCACATCACTTGAAGCCCACTCTTCTTTCTGGACAAACATTTTTGCAGGCTCCTTTAGATCTGCAGATGCGTTGAATTTCAGATAACAGATTAACAGAGTTAATATAAAGAAAAGGAAGGGAAAAATATTGAAGTTAGAAGATTCTATTCTATTCTATATTCTATTCTATTCTCTACTCTGTTCTATAATTGTTCTATTCTATTCTGTTCTATTCTGTTCTCTATTCTATTCTCTATTCTATTCTCTACTCTATTCTACTCTGTTCTATTCTATTCTATTCTCTACTCTGTTCTATAATTTATTCTATTCTATTTTGCTCTACTCTGTTCTATATTCTATTCTACTCTACTCTGTTCTATAATTATTCTACTCTACTCTACTCTACTCTACTCTACTCTACTCTACTCTACTCTGTTCCGTTCCGTTCCATTCCATTCCATTCCATTCCATTCCATTCCTATTCTATTCTATTCTATTCTAATTTATGTTCATCCTTGTTCTCAATCCCCACACCGGCAGTTCTTCCATCCCAATGATCACAAATTCAGACACTTGGCAATTGACAAATTAGACACTTGCATGTCCTTGGGGGGTCAACAGGTGTGGACCTTCAGAGAGTAAGGAAGATGACCTTGATGGAAGAATCCAGAATGCCCAGACGATGTTTGGAGGCTGTTCAATCAGACCCCCCTCCCTAATCCAGTGACATATAAGAAGTGGGATGGGGAGGAGGTGCAACACAATCAGATGTGCAAGATCCTGTTATTACAGCCAATTTCAATTAAAAAAGTAGTTTTAGCCTTGCTGTGGAGTTGATTTTTTTGGGTCTGGTCTACTTGGTGGGGCTGGCAAGGAGCCATCTGATGTTCATATTCAGGGGCAAACGCCTATTTTGTCCAATGTTTTGGCATCTCCTTCCTTCCTTCCTCCCTCCCTCCCTCCCTCCATCTTGCTCCCTGTCTGCCTTTCTTCCTCCTCACATAGCAGACAGCCAAGAGAGACAGAACTGGCCAGAGATCTGAGGAGATCACTCGAAAAAGGTTCCTGAAATTGGGCCAAGGACCTCACAAAGCTGTAAGGGTGGCCACTGGCCCAGCCCTCTTGCAGTGAAAGATTCACTTGGCAAATGTGCTTTTTGGCAGTGTGGAAGAAAACCCACCTCTGATCTGTGGGGAGAGAATCTTCTGAGATACTCCTACAGAAGTAACTGGTGTAGCCAGGGCGGGGTGTTTCTACTCCTCTGATTTACTCTCGCGATACTCTCACTGGAGTCAGAATGGTTTCCAGTAGTTGTTAATGCTCACTTCCAAGAAATGCAGAGATACTGGGAGGAGGTGGGGGTGGGTGGGAGGGGCAGGTGGGGAGACCTACAGGTAGTTTTCAATTTACATACAAAATTGAGCTCAAGATTTCCATTGCTCAGCAAAGATTAGATTAGATTAGATTAACAGAGTTGGAAGGGATCCTGTAGGTCATCTAGTCCAGGGGTCTCCAACCTTGGCAACTTGAAGACTTGTGGACTTCAACTCCCAGAGTTCCTCAACCAGCTTTTCTGGGAGCTGAAGTCCACCACTTGCCAAAGTTGGAGACCTCTAATCTAGTCCAACCCTCCGCCCAAGCAGGAGACCCTACACCACTTCTGACAGATGGGAGTCCAGTCTCTTCTTGAAAGCTTCCAGGGATGAAGCTCCCACAACTTCCGAGGGCAACTTCTGTTCCATTGGTTGGTTGTTCTCACTGTCAGGAAATTTCTCCTTATTTCCAGGTTGAATCTCTCCTTGCTTAGTTTCCATCCATTATTGCTTGTCTGGCCTTCAGGTGTCTTGGAAAATAGCTTGACCCCTTCCTCCTCTCTGGGGCAGCCCCTCAAATATTGAAAGACTGCTGTCCTGTCTCCCCTGGTCCTTCTCTTCCTTAGACTAGCCAAGCCCACTTCCTGCAACCGTTCATCATATGTTTTAGCCTCCGGTCCCCTCATCATCCTGGTTGCTGTTCTGTGCACTTTTTCTAGAGTCTCAACATCTTTTTTATAGTGTGGTGACCAAAACTGGATTCAGTATTCCAGATGTGGTCTCACTAAGGCTTTATAGAGTGGTATTAATACTTCACTTGATCTTGATTGAATCCCTCTGTTAATGCAATTTAGGATTGCATTGGCTTTTTTGGCTGCCGCCGCACACTGTTGGCTCATCTTTTATTAGTTGTCCACTAAGACTCCTTGCTCAATGTAAATAAATAACGATCTTGAGGTGTCAAATTAGAACATTGGACGCTCCACGTTTCTGTACATTGATTAGCATGAGGTTCGTTGTCAAAAGATGACTTTGCAAGTTGAAGATTGCCAGAGAAACTTTGTGAAGATGTTCACAAGATGCAGGGGGAAGCCGAAGGAAAAGGAGGGTGAAAATTTAACCGGTGCTGGTTTTCTGTCGAAGTGCGCATGGCCAGATGCACGAAAGGAACGTGGGAGGAAGCTACAAACATTCAAACTTGGGCCCTGTAGCAATATTGACTTCAGAGTCTTCAGAACTGACATGACAGGTTCTCTGCCTTTTTTTTTTTTTAAAAGAGGCATCTGCTGCAGTTTCACCAGCTTTAAAATAATTTTAAAAAGACTGTGACTTGATTGATTGGCAGTCTAGATTTATTTATTTACTTACTTGTGAGGATTTATATGGCCACCCACTCAGTCTCAGTGATTCTGGCTGGCTTACAAAAACATTTTTTAAAAAAAACATACAAACTATAAACAATAAGCTCTCACATCCCTGGCAACAACTATCGGATAAGCCACTTGATAGACCTCATCCCTCCCTGGATCACCCAGGCCTGTTGGCAAATCTTTAGAGACTTTTGAAAAGTTGACAAACCAGGTGGCAATCTAAACTCTGCAGAGATGATGTTCCAAAGCGAGGGAGTCACCACGGAGAAGGCCTCCTTCTGATCCCTGCCTTGGGAGAAGGTAGTGGTGGGATTCAAATTTTTTTTACTACCATGGCTTGGTGGGTGCAGCAGGGGAAGGTTACTGCAAAATACCCCTTCCCTCCCCACCCCAATGACCTGCTTTCCAGCTCCGTTCTCCTGGGCAGGGCAACCAAAGAAGACCCAGCCGATCAGCTGGGACTCAGTGGGAGGCAGAGAATGGATGGGGTTGGCAGGGCCAGTCAGAAGCGGGATTGGCCGGTTCTCCGAACTACTCAAAATAGATATAAACACAGAAATTGTAAAGAATGTATATAATAAATAAGAGGCTATGCACAGTAAGTTTTATGCATAGTAAGTTTTGATAGGACACATAAATGTATATATAATGTCACAGCGCTGTTTAATAACTATTGGTAATATGTATAAATGGAAAAATTCAATAAAGTATTATTTAAAAAAAAGAACTCTGCATTGGTGACAGGAAGGGCATCTGGCCAGTAAACACTCAATTCCATTCAGTTGTCCTGACTCCACCCCGCTAGGGATTATGGGGTCACTAAATGATGACAATCGGGGTCAATGTCATGGATGGTCCACTAATATCCAAAGGAAACCCGAACCATAATTGTGGCCCCGGTGGGCTCAATTTTTCATGCAAGGGATTTATATTTCACACACACACACACACACACACACACACACACACACACATGGACAGACCGAGGAACAATCAGTTAATTAAACCTGTAGTTGGAGCTTGGCATGAGATAATGAAGGTTCAGCTTAAAAAAAATCTTTGGGAGTTTTGGGTCTTGCTTACTTAATCGTCTCACCGTTTCTGTCTTTTCCTCTCCCAGGCTGATGCTGCAACCAGCTTCCTCCGAGCAGCACGATCAGGGAACCTGGACAAAGCTCTAGACCACCTAAGGAATGGTGTGGATATTAATACCTGCAACCAGGTAGGTCTTCCGTTGTCTTGCACTGCTCTGGTCTGCTCTGAGTAGTGGAGATCTGCGTTTGGCCCTTCATGGAACTCAACATTGCCTCTTGGTCTCATCTAGCATGTGTTGAGCCAGGATGCTAATAGCAATAGCACTTTAGACTTATATACACTGCTTTGTAGTGCTTTACCGCACTTCCTAAGTGGTTTACAGAGTCAGCCTCTTGCCCCCACAACAATCTGGGTCCTCATTTTATTGACTTTGGAAGGATGGAAGGCTGAGTCAACCTTGAGCCGGTCAGGATCGAACTCCTGGCAGTGGGCAGAGTTTGCCTGCAATACTGCCTTCTAATCACTATGCCACCAGACTATACCACCTCATAATGCTTTACAGCCCCTCTCTAAGTGGTTTACAGAGTCAGCCTCTTGCCCCCAACAATCTGGGTCCTCATTTTACTGACCTCGGAAGGACGGAAGGCTGAGTCAACCTTGAGCCTGGTGAGAATTGAACTGCTGGCATTTGGTAGAATTAGCCTGCAGTACTGCACGCTAACCACTGTGCCACCACAGCTCCTTCCTTCTTCCTTCCTTCCTTCCTTCCTTCCTTCCTTCCTTCCTTCCTTCCTTCCTTCCTTCCTTCCTTCCTTCCTTCCCAATAGCACTTAGACTTATATACTGCTTCACAGTGCTTTCCAGCCCTCTCTAAGCAGTTCACAGAGTCAGCCTTTCCCCAACAATCTGGGTCCTCATTTTACCCATCTCAGAAGGATGGAAGGCTGAGTCAACCTGAGCCGCTCAGGATTGAACTCCTGGCAGTGGGCAGAGCCAGCCTGCAAGGCTGCATTCTAACCACTGCACCACCAGGGCTTGCAGGACTATAGAATAGCACTCCCATTTATAAAAGCTATGGCTTCCTAGTATTTTATCACGTGAGACATTTCGTCCCATACATTTTATTTTATTTTTTGCACTGGGTACCAGATGAAATCCTGTTTCTCAGAAACGCCTGAAGCTACAATGCAGAAGGATTTCGCTGAGCCTGGAGCGAGTGCTCCTTCCTTATTCTGTACAGTTAATAGCACATTGGTCAACTTGTAGTTTTGGTGGAGGTTTAGATCTGGGGACAAAGAGCCAAGAACCCATCGTCCCCTGCAAGTTGAGAATTTTTTTTTTGTAGATGGGTCCCACCCTGAAATGATAGCAAGCTAATCATGAATCAAGGAGGGTGTGGTATCGCCACAAAGGCACTACAACTGCCTCCGTTCCAAGTTACCACCCACTGTTTATGTTTTAATCTGATGGAGAAAGACATTCAATGCAGAGGGAGGAATTCAATTCAATACTCCCATGTTATGCCCCTCCTGCGTGAGCTGCATTGGTTGCTGGTTGCCCTCCGAGTGAAATTCAAGATGTTGATATTAACATTCAAAGTCCTTCATGGCTTGGGTCCGGGGTATTTGCGGGAGCGTCTCCTGCCGACATCGAATGTCGATCGCCCTGTGCGAGACAGACTGGGACTCTCGGGTACCGTCCGCAAGACAGTGTCAGCTGGTGCCCGGGAAGGGCCTACTCTGTAGCTGCCCCGCCTTGTGGAACCAACTCCCCGTGGGGCTCCGTTTGGCTCCGGATCTCTGCTCTTTCCGCCACGATCTGAAAACTCGGCTGTTTGAACAGGCCGGGCTGGACTGACATCTTGGGGAGGGGGTTTTAAATTGATTTTACGTGGGCTTGTACTGTTTAATTTGTTTTTAATGTATTTATTGTTGTTGTTTTAGTTGTGAGCCACCCTGAGTCCTTTCGGAGAGGGGGCGGCATACAAGTCCAATTATTAAATTGAATTAAATTAAATTCCTTTGCCTCCACGAATTGGTTCTGGCCGCTTTGAAACCCTTTAATCTGGGCTCCATCACCTCCACCTCAGTGGGGCATGGGCTTTTAAATCATTCAACTAAGAGTTTGCTGAAAGAAGAGCAGAGAAAGGGAGAAGCCAATTGGGAGAAGAACGTAGAAGGACAGAGCCTGTGTCCTTGTATAGGCCTACTTTTGTATTCCATGCCGGTGCTGCTCATAAGTGAGGCTGGGGGTGGGGGATGCCTTTGCCATCAGACAGTGACTCACCTTGCTCATCCCAAATGCAGAGAATGAAACGCTGGAGACACCAAGGAGTGGGTGGCCAGCCAAAGCAAGCTGCCCTTTATTCCCCTTCCTTTCCACCCCATTGAGGCTTATCCAGCCTGCTCTCTGAGCTGAAAAAAAGACAACTTTGGGTGAGAAGTAACTGGAGCAGACAAGACAGGTGGGCAAGAACAGCCCACCTGTTCAGGTGTCATTCCATTCTACATCTTGGGGAGAACTGGGAACACAGCAGTAGTATCTCCTGCCTTGCTACACCTTGCTTTTCCCAAAGGTGCTTTTTCCAAGAAGCAACTGGACTTTCTTGTTTTTCTTTCTTTTGAAGATGTTTGCATCCTTTTAGAGGGTCATGGAGGCCACTTGGAGGTTTCTCTGTGTCCTCAGGGTCACCTGAGTGGTGCTCCTGGTTCCTTTAGTCTGCCATTTTTCCTCTGGGAATCCATTCCTACTCCCACACCATTCAAAAGGGGTTCATCCCAAATTGTATAGCTAAAAGTCTATAGAGATTCTCAGTCATCCAGTTCATTGGATGACTACAGGAACCAGGGTCACAGATAAACCTCCAAGTGGCCTCAACAACCCTCTAAAAGGATGCAAATGACCGGCTGTTTGCAAGTAGTATAAATCCTTCCATTCCCCACCATCCAGTCAGAGCTGAAGTTCCTGGAATGAGAAATGTCTTCAAAGAGAAACCCAGAAAGTCCAGCTGCCTCTTGAAAAAAGCACCTCTGGGACAACTGAGGACACAGACAAACCTCCAAGTGGCCTCAACGGCCCTCCAAGAATGTTTTCTGACACGGACTGACATATTAAAGGATTGGGAGGCTTAATCCATTGATGTCATGCCCCAGTCATAGTCTAACCCTGAGGAGGAAGATGAACAGCCGTCAGGGAGTGGGAGAGCAGCTCCATTGGCTCTGGAGGAAACTGGGGAAGGGCAAAGTCAGAGCAGGGAAGACATAGAACAAGGGAGAGGGGATTTAGATGAAGACCAAGGCCCACCCGCTCTTCATCTTAGGGCACGCAGGGAGGAACAGAGAAGGGAGCAACATGGGTTATGAGGGAGGAAAGGGCCCTGATTCCCTTCACAAGGCACATCTGGGAAGGGAGTTTAAAGGAGAACCAGTTGGGAGGAGCGTTTGTCAGGAACAAACGTTGGGTTTATCTAACGTTGGTTGCTGTTGTCTGAGTTCCTGGCATCCTCCCAACTGGTTTGATTTACTTCTGGAATTCCTTATCTTGCTCTGCCGGATTTATTACCTTATCTTGCTTTGTTGGATTTATAAAGTTTTCTGTTTACACCATTTTGAATTGGAATATCTCCAGCCAAAGGCTGTTGCAGGTTCCTAGGAGAGTTTTTCTCCAGACCAGAAGGTAACCGGGACATTGGGTGCAAAGTTGGGGCTAATAAAGGGACTGTTACTTATTATCTGGCTGGGGTGCCTTTGTGCCATGCCCCAGGTTATCACACATGCAATGAAAGATTGCGAGAACTAGGTATGTCTAACTCTAGTGAAGAGAAGGATTAGGGTAGACATGATAACAGTCTTGAACTACTTGAGCGGCTGCCACAAAGATGACAGGGCCAAAGCCCCTGAAGGCAGGACAAGAAGGAATGGATGGAACTCATCAAGCAAAGAACCAACCTAGAACTAAGGAGAAATTTCCTGACAGTGAAGGACAATTAATCAGTGGAAGAGCTTGCCTTCACAAGTAGTGGGTGTTCCATAAATTGGAGCTTGCCAAGAAGCAGCTGGATAGCCATTTGTCTGAAATGGTTTAGGGACTTTCTGGTTGCCCAACCCTGCTCTAAACTGACCTGCTCAGCTTGGTGGCATTCTCGCCTAGAGGAACTGATCTAACTTCCTAGATGTTTTGAGGCATGAACGTACTGTGTATGGTTGTGGTTTGGGCCTGTTTATCTTCAGAGGGAGCAATGTGGAAAGAGCCTCTCTCTAGCTTGCAAAGCAAGCCTTGGGCTGGAGGCAGCTGCCATTTATGCATAATTGGGGAAGCTTCTCATTAAAGTTAAGCAGAAGCAGAGAAGCTTGCTTTCAGATGGGTCCAGCAAGTGAGGGAGGGAGGGATGGAGAGAGAGAGAGACAGAGACAGACACACAGAGAGAGAGACAGATAGACAAACAGAGACACACAGAGAGAGAGAAAGACTGAGAGACAGAGAGAGAAAGACACACACACAGAGACAGAGATAGAGACAGACACAGAAAGAATCAGAGAGAGACAGAGAGAGTAATAGAGAGAGAGAGAGACAGAGAGAGACAGAGACACAGAGAGACAGAGACACACAGAGAGAGACAGAAACACAGAGAGACAGAGAGAATAACAGAGAGAGAGAGACAGAGAAAGACAGAGACAGAGACAGAGAGGGAGAAAGAGACAGAGAGACACACACAGAGAGAGACAGATAGACAGAGACACACACACAGAAAGATCGAGAGACACAGAGAGAAAGACACACACAGAGAGACAGATAGAGAGAGACACAGAGAATCAGAGAGACAGAGATAGTAACAGAGAGAGAGACAGAGACAGAGAGAGACAGAGAGAGACAGACAGAAACAGAGAGAGAGAGAGAGACAGACAGAAACAGAGAGAGACAGAGAGAGAGACAGAAACACAGAGAGACAGAGAGAGTAACAGAGACAGAGAGACAGAGAGAGAGACACAGAGAGAAAGACACACACACACAGAGACAGACAGGCAGGCAGAGGCACACACACAGAGAGACAAACAGACAGGCAGAGAGAGAGAGAGAGAGAGAGAGAGAGAGAGAGAGAGAGAGAGAGACCTTGTGGGAACAATTCTTGCAAGACCTGGAGGGATTCCCTTCTCTGCAGGGATCGGAGAGGAACTGTCATTCAAAGCCATCATGATCTCACATTACACATGGAATAGGGAGGGGAGAAAAGGAGGGCGGGGCATTGGCAGAAAGATCATCCTATCCGCTGCAAATGGTCTGAATGGCAAAGAAGGAAAAAGCAAAAAAAAAAGTTTGGAGAGTGTTCCCCTGGACTGCAGAAAGAGATGGGGAAGGAGGAATAACCACTGTGGACATTTTGCTTCGAAAAAGGGTTTCCAGTGCTTGGTGCAAAAATGTAAACATCGATGTGTGTTGAAAGTGGAGAAAAGCCACTGTCTGTAGGCCAATGGTGGAAGTTTATGCTGAAAATACTTGTGTTCTGCTGCCTTTTTCACTTTCTAATTTCTCAGAAGCAGCCCAGAGCCAATTCATAATTTGATGCGTTGATGTGGGCCCTAAAATTTGATTGTTTATTTGGCATAATTTAATATCTTTTTAATTTCCTTTAACTTTTGTACTTTCTGTCTTTTTATGCGCCCTGAGTCCTTTGGGAGAGAGGGCAGCTTATAAGTCCAAATAAACTAAACTAAAACTAAACTAAAATGCAAAGAAAGCCAAGCTTACTTTGAGTCCTTCCTCCAAACTGACCTATCAAAGAACGCATCCTTCTCCCCCATTCCTTTGTGTGTTGTCCATTCATGGTTTTAAAATTTCATGTTGTGTGCCTTTCTATGTTGAGTTCTGGGGCAGGAAAAAAAAAATCAAAGCAGTTGCTACGGAGGGAAGATGCAGTGCTACTAAGCCACCATTCCTTTGCGGTATTTGAAAATTCATGGGATATAAAGTAGCACATTGTAACGGTGGCTGGATCTCTTCAGAGTGGCTTAAGAAGCTGGAAGGTGGGATGGAGAGAGAAGGTCCTGCCAATGACCAACCAGCCTCCCCCAAGTTTTCCAGAGCTCTGGCATCTCAAAGAAGTAATCATTGTGATTTGAGATGCCCTGAAGCTGATCTGGAAATAAATCGGCTCAGCTGATTAGTAAGGACGACGTCATGAGATCAACCAGCATGGAAACAGCAGGAAGGCAACATGCGTAGAAGCAGAATGTTAGATTATGTGTTTAATGTGACATGGGATTGACTGCTCACCAATCCTGGGAAATCCTCATTACCTTTGCATGGTCAATTCTTCCCATCGTTGTCTCGTAGTTCGATTGCACCTTTTGTCTTGTCTACTCTGGGGCATGTCACCCTTGTGGTCAAGGTCCAACCTCATGCGTCCTGTATGCAATGAAAGTGGGATGCATGTGGTCAGACCTAGACCACAAGGCCAGTGGCCTCCACCCTGACATCCGACCATCATTGCCATCTGCATCAAACCTTGATTCCATCCTCATCACTGCCAGAGAAACCAGCAGCGGGCATCACTCATCTGTCGTGGGAGGCTTTAGAGGTCAGACGGTTTCACAGAAAAGTGAAAACCTGGACTGCCAAAGGATGTTTTTCTGCCTAACAAAATGAAAATAAATGCATGTGTATTTGTAAAAGGGAGGGTGTCGGGCAGGGGTGGGTGTGACAACCGGCTTGGTACATGCGTGCGCACGGTGTGTTTGAAACCAGCTCTAAAGCTTACCTTCTACTGCAGCCCTGGTGAGTAAGCAGCAATCCACTCTGCCCCGCCTATCAACTGGGCTTCAAACAAAGGAAATATAGGACAGACAAGCACAGGGCCAACTGATCACCGGAATCACCGGTGATCTCAAACTGGTCTGTACCGGTTTGAATCCCACCCTGGTTCCAAGTAATTGACCCATAGGAAGCAAAACTCCGAGGCAGCTACCGTAGATTAGGGTTGTGGGAGCTTCATCACTGGAGGCTTTCAAGAAGAGATTGTCAGAAGGGGGGTAGGGTCTCCTGCTTGGGTGGAAGGTTGGACTAGATGTCCTACATGGTGCGTTTCAAATATTGACCCCCCCAACTGGTCATAAATCAGTGGTGCGGTGGCCTAGAGGTGAAGCTTTTGCCTCACAATCGGGAGGCTGTGAATTCAATCCTAGGTAGTGGCATGATGAGAATCTTATCTGCTGAACAAAACTCCGCATTGGCAACAGGAAGGGCATCCAGCCATTAAAACACTCTAGCTTCATTCAGTTGCCCAGACTCCATCCTGCATGGGATTATGGGGTCATTAAAAGACGATGAACTGGTCATAAATCAGGGACTACCTGTATTATGATGTACAGATATGATTATTATGATTTAGAACCATTGTTTGAGGCACCATTTCTTGGAGGACCAGTTGCAGGCAAACAAGAAGATGCCTTTCCACTTGAGTTGTCCTTGAAGGCATCTCATTGACATTTCTTGTTCACAAGTGCGTGTAGAATACCGGATTAGATAAGTCTACCATGAGAATTACACTTTCAGCAGAATTGAGATCTAAAACACCCAGTTATGGGCCTCTGGTGTTAGAATCGAGCAGCACACTGAATCGATTAAAAAAAAAATCTGACATCTTCAGAAATGGAGGGAAAGCAACGCAGATGGAAAATACCAACCTTTGAAGGTGGGGTACATTATCAAGATGGATGGTTGGGCTAGAGCAGGGGTCTCCAAAGATGGCAGCATTGTGGACTTTGATTCCCAGAATTCCCCAGCTAGCATGGTTGAAGTCCACAAAGTCTTAAAAGATGTCAACACCCCCAACCAGGTGTTCTCTAGCTATGTATCCCCTCTCTCCTAGAAGACATCAACTTGGGAAAACCATTACAAGGAGAGTCAGACTTAGCAGAAATACCAGAAGTAGGTTGGGTTGGCCTAAGTAACAGATGAACAGAGTTGGAAGGGATCTTGTAGGTCATCTAGTCCAACCCCCTGCCCAAGCGGGAGACCCTACATAATTTCTGACAGATGCCAGTCTAGTCTCTTCTTGAAAGCCTCCAGTGATGAAGCTCCCACAACTTCTGAAGGCAACTTCTGTTCCCCTGGTTGATTGTTCTCACTGTCAGGAAATTCCTCCTTATTTCCAGGTTGAATCTCTCCTTGATCAGTTTCCATCCATTGTTCCTTGTCTGGCCTTTAAAGGTGCTTTGGAGAATAGCTTGACCCCTTCCTCCTCTCTGTGGCAGCCCCTCAAATATTGGAAAACTTCTGTCTCCCCTGGTCCTTCTCTCCACTAGACTAGCCATGCCTGGTTCCTGCAACCGTTCATCGTATATTTTAGCCTCCAGTCCCTTAATCATCCTGGTTGCTCTTCTCTGCACTTTTTCTAGAGTCTCAACATCTTTTTTTACAGTGTGGTGACCAAAACTGGATGCAGGACTCTAGGTGTGGTCAAGTAATTGAAAAATATTCAGGTTTACGGTTCTTTCGACATGAGGAGAAGTTAAACCGTGCGCGGATGGGTGGGAGGTCGGTTGAGATTTTTCTCGGCGTAGGTCTGTGAATGTCTAGTGCATGTGTATGATGTGACCCAAGGCATATTTTTATTTTTTATTTTTTTTATTCATATTTATATGCCGCCCTTCTCCGGAGACTCAGGGCGGCTTACAGTTTTTGGGATACAACCCAATGCGCTCAGCAATAGCCTTCATTCCATTGTATATGCCTGCTTATTACTAAGTGGCATTTTTACAAAGTCAGCTCATTGCCCCCAACAATCTTGGGTCCTCAGTTTACCTACCCCGAGAGGATGGAAGGCTGAGTCAACCTTGAGCCTGGTGGGATTCGAGCCTGCAATAATTACAGGCAGCTGGAGCTAAGTGCTAGGCTATTAACAGCCTGCACCACCAAGGCTCTCATATAAAAATGGACCAGAGCTTATGTGTCACATGTGAACCCCACCTCAATCCAGATTTTTTTTGGAGACTCCCCCACTTTTGCCAGTGCCACTGTTGAAAATGCAAAGTGTAATTCTTGCAAAATGTGTGACAGTCGGACGTTCGTGCACATTGCAGGAATGTAGTAGCACATTTTTTTAAAAAATTCTCTCCCTGCTCCCTGCTCCTTGGCTGCATTTGCTCAGAGAGCTTAATTTGAGGACCAAAATGATCCATGCTGCTGGGTTTGCCCAATGGACAGAACACAAGAATGAAATAACTTTGGGTTGGTAAACAGGTTGCTTCTCCCAAACAGAAGTTACAACGTTGTCCCAATTTAGCATGTTGTGTGAATGTGGCCTTTCTCTCTTTCTCTTTCTTGTCTCACACACAGGCTGTGTTTGCACAACAGGTTTACCCAGACTTAGCAGCTGCATGTGTACAGTAAGCTAAGCTTAGTTTTAACCTTGGCTTTGTGTGAGTGTGTCGGTTCTGTGTTGCAATACGACATCAGTGTTTTGTGCAAACCCAGCCTGTTTAGCTAGTTTATGGTTTTAGTGTATTGCATGATTTCAGAAAAATAGTTTAAATCCAATAACTCAGTCCGGCGTGCTGTGTTAAATGCAACCACTGTGTTTTTTGTTTGGTTTTTCCTTCAACCCCCTTCCCCGCCCCCAGCAAATCCTTTATCCCCTTCTGGGCTGAATCTGTTCCATTGCACAGTGAGCTAACACAACAGCCTTAGTTTAACACCTTTTCTTCTTTTTCCAGAATGGGTTGAATGCCTTACATCTGGCCTCTAAGGAGGGGCATGTAAAAATGGTGGCTGAGCTATTGCACAAAGAAATTGTGCTGGAAACAACAACCAAGGTAAGGGCTCCAGAGCAGGAGGGACAAAGATTCATTGGCCTGGATTGGTTAGGAATATTTCAATGCAAAGAGTTTGTTCCAGACCAGACTGCTAGAATTCTCCTCAGTGATCATGCTGGCAGGGGAATTCAAGGCAGGTATTAGAATAGAATAGAATCCTTTATTGGCCAAGTGTGATTGGACACACAAGGAATTTGTCTTGGTGCAAATGCTCTCAGTGTACATAAAAGAAAAGATACATTCGTCAAGAGTCAAGAATCATCAGGGCCAACACTTAGTAATAGTCATAGGGTACAATAAGAATAGAATAGAATAGAATAAGGGATAGAATAGAATAGAATAGAATAGAATAGAATAGAATGAGAGAGAGAATAGAATAAGGGATAGAACAGAATAAGGGATAGAATAGAAGATAGGATAGGATAGGATAGAATAGAATAGAATAGAATAGAATAGAATTCTTTATTGGCCAAGTGTGATTGGACACACAAGGAATTTGTCTTGGTGCAAATGCTCTCAGTGTACATAAAAGAAAAGATACATTCATCAAGAGTCAAGAATCATCAGGTATAACACTTAATAATAGTCATAGGGTACAATAAGAATAGAATAGAATAGAATAAGGGATAGAATAGAATAGAATAGAATAAGGGATAGAACAGAATAAGGGATAGAATAGAAGATAGGATAGGATAGGATAGGATAGGAATAGAATAGAATAGAATAGAATAGAATAGAATAGAATAGAATAGAATAGAATTCTTTATTGGCCAAGTGTGATTGGACACACAA
Source organism: Naja naja (assembly GCA_009733165.1). Classification (NCBI taxonomy): domain Eukaryota; kingdom Metazoa; phylum Chordata; class Lepidosauria; order Squamata; family Elapidae; genus Naja; species Naja naja. The sequence goes on along the minus strand of CM019156.1, from coordinate 2,777,602 downwards.
GGAATTTGTCTTGGTGCAAATGCTCTCAGTGTACATAAAAGAAAAGATACATTCATCAAGAGTCAAGAATCATCAGGTATAACACTTAATAATAGTCATAGGGTACAATAAGCAATCCAATCATACTAGGAAACAGTCAGTATAAATCATAAGGATACAAGCAACAAAGGTACATTTTAACTCATTTATTTATTTTAACTACTTTATCACTCTGGGAAGAAAACAGAATGCCTTCATCTTTGTACATTCTCCAACAAATTTGCACAATCTCTTCACCATAAAGGAAAATAGTGATTTTATTATGGTTATGGCTGGGCAAAAAAACCTATTATTTACTTATTCACTCTTGACTTTTAATAAATGCATTTTAGACTGGGCTTCACACTACTTCTCAAAGTTTGCAGAATTGCAGTTACTGTGGGATATTGTGCTGATGTTCACTGCCCAGAGTCAATAGGATTGAGATGGGGGACTATAGAAATTGAATGAATGAATGAATGAATGAATCAATCAATCAATCATCTTGGAGGTGTCCAAGCTGGCTATGGGTCTTGCCCAGGAGTTTCTCTTAAAATAAATGTGCAAAACTCTTTGAAGGAAGTGATGTTGATGAAACTAGGATACGATTGCTCAAAATTGTAGTTACAATCAAGAGCTGAGTTCATGCAACAACATGCCAATCTAGGATAAACACAGAGTTGTGAGAACGGACTTTTCAGTACCAAATTACAGTCCCTGTTCTTGATTCATCAGATTCATTGCTTTCTTTTTTTTTGCTTTTTTTTTTTAAAAAAGAGGTTCTCTTCTAGACTGGATTATAATTTTTTTTACCTTCCTTCTTGCTTTTTTTTTTAATCCCAGAAAGGGAACACCGCTTTACACATTGCTGCTTTGGCCGGGCAAGACGATGTCGTGCGGGAGCTGGTGAACTTTGGGGCAAATGTCAATGCACAATCACAGGTAAGGATCCCCAACAAGCAGATGCTGTCAGGTGAGCCTCCTCAGAGACCCTTCAGAAAGTCATGGTGCCACCATGGAGAAGGGCAGTTGAGAAGTAAAGAAACAATGCTGACCAACCAGCATCTATGTTTGCAGAGACAGAAGGACAATCAGATGAAGCAGTGACTTCGAAGGCTTGTCTTCACGAGAACACCAAACCATGAATTAGCTATCCCAATTACACTGATCTAACCCAGATCCCAGGTATACAGATATACAGTTGGAAGGGACCTTGTAGGTCATCTAGTCCAACCCTCCGCCCAAGCAGGAGACCCTACACCATTTCTGACAGATGCCAGTCTGGTCTTTTCTTGAAAGCCTCCAGGGATGAAGCTCCCACAACTTCAGAAGGCAACTTCTGTTCCATGAGCTGATTGTTCTCACTGTCAGAAAATTCCTCCTTATTTCCAGGTTGAATCTCTCCTTGTTCAGTTTCCATCCATTATTCCTTGTCTGGCCTTCAGGGGCATTGGAGAATAGTTTGATCTCTTTCTTCTCTCTGTGGCAGCCCCTCAAATATTGGAAGACTGCTCTCCTGTCTCCCCTGGTCCTTCTCTTCCCTAGACTAGCCAGGCTCAGTTCCTGCAACTGTTCTTCATATGTTTTAATCTCCAGTCCCCTCATCATCCTGGTTGCTCTTCTGTGCACTTTTTCCAGAGTCTCAACATCTTTTTTTATAGTGTGGTGACCAAAACTGGATGCAGGACTCTAGGTGTGGCCTTACGAAGGTCAAGTGTCCAAATTTGGATCCTGTGACCCCAAGGGTACTGCGTGAAAACAGGTCCTAAGTCCCCATTTTTTCAGCGCCCCTTATAACTTCGAACAGTCACTAAACAAACGGGCGTAAGGTCGAGGACTCCCTGCAGTATCTTCCATGGACCGAAAGGACGGATAGCTTGCACACTCTGACACAAATCTCTGAGTAGGTTTACATTTTCAAGTGTCTCGGGACCTAAGAAGCTGAGCTTGTCGATCAGGAAGGTCGGCAGTCCAGCGGTTTGAATCCCTAGCACCGCATAACGGAGTGAGCTCCTGTTCCTGTCCCAGCTTCTGCCAACTTAGCAGTTCAGAAGCACATAAAAAATGCAAGTAGAAAAATAGGAACCCCTTTGGTGGGAAGGGAACAGTGTTCTGTGCACCTTCGAAGGCATTTAGTCCTGCCAGCCACATGACCACGGAGACGTCTTCGGACAGCGCTGGCTCTTCGGCTTTGCAATGGGGATGAGCAGCGCCCGCTAGAGCCAGGAATGATGCAAGGGGAATCTTTTACCTTTTACCTTACCTGCTCTTTTGCTCGGAGTCTCTATTCTTGCTGGATCTGGAAGATGCCTCTGTCTGGCATCTTCCTTGCATCCTGTTGAGCTTTTGAGGAGCACCGGCTGTTCTCTGCCAACCAGCCAACCAGAAGAGCTGGAGACAGCCGTCAAAAAAAGCTTTCCACGTGTCTTTTAGATGGACAAGGGAGAAGATCAGCCTGTCACTCTGTTGGGCCAGCAGCAGCAGGATGGAGAATGTTCCCCAGCGCCCTCTGCTGGTTCCCAGGCAGCATCGCCTCAGCACAAAAACCCTTTCTGGGCTCCTGCATTTTTGGGGGGTTTACATAAGTTGCTATCCGAAGGTCAGATAAAATAATTGGGGGAGAGGGAACGAAAAGGAGGTGGCTGGGCAGAGAGCTGGTGGAGGGGAAAAATGCAGGGCGAACAGGCTTGGGAGGGCAGCCAGAAACTGGCATTCTCTCTTTTGAGAGGCAGTTGGAAGTTGGTCGTTCTGGCTGAGATCAGCAAGCGAATGTCCTCCCCCTCCTACACTCCTCGCAGCAATCTTTCCTGTCCTGGTTGCGAGTCACACTTGTGAGTCATCTTCCAAAAGGAGAGCAAGAGGGTTTTTGCATTTGGCTGCAAGAAAGAAAAAAAAGCATGAAATTCCCCTCTCAATTTCCAGCTCTTAAAACAAACACACACCGCCTCTGCATAAGCTGGCGATAATTTATTTATTTATTTATTTATTTTGGCTAAGCAGATGAGTAAACAGTGATTCCAGGCACCTGATTTCATCATCTGCTAGAAACTCTCGTTTTTGTTGCTGTCTTTTTTGATTTTTGCATTTAGAGCTTCTCCCCCCTTCCTGGCTCTGCAGGATGAAAGCTGAGGTTGAAATTTGTGGGATGTTTTACCAGAAGCCCTGTTTAAATTTTAAAATTTCTGCGGTGACGGCCAATTGAAGAGAAAGCTAAATAAACCTACCAAAACATTGTAGAGATTCTCAGTCCTCCGGGCCACGTTTGTCCCAAAGGGGCTTTTTCCCAAGACAAAACTGGACTTTCTTGTTTTTTTTTCTTTTGAAGACGTTTGTGGGAGCTTCCTCACGTGAGACTTTCAAGAAGAGATTGGACTCCCATCTGTCAGAAATGGTGTAGGGTGTCCTGCTTGGACAGGGGGGTTGGACTAGATGACCTACAAGGTCCCTTCCAACTCTGATTGTCTGTTCTCTGCTTCTCATCCAAGAATCTTCTTCAGCTCTGACTGGATGGTGGGGAAATGGAAGGATTTATACTCCTTGCAGACAGCTGGTCATTTGCATCCTTTGAGAGGGTTGTTGAGGACACTTGGAGGTTTGTCTGTGTCCTCAGTTGTCCCAGAGGTGCTTTTTTCAAGAGGCAGCTGGACTTTCTGGGTTTCTCTTTGAAGACATTTCTCTTCTCATTCCAGGAGCTTCTTCAGCTCTGACTGGATGGTGGGGAATGGAAGGATTTATACTACTTGCAGACAGCTGGTCATTTGCATCCTTTTAGAGGGTTGTTGAGGCCACTTGGAGGTTTGTCTGTGACCCTGGTTCCTGTAGTCTTCCAATGAACTGGATGACAGTTCATCCAGTTCATCATTCATCCAGTTCATCCATCAATCTCTACAGATTTCTAGGTATACAATTAGGGATGAACCCCCTTTGAATGGTGTGGGAGTAGGAATGGATTTCCAGAGGAAAAATTACAGACTATAGGAACCGAAGCACCACTCAGGTGACCCTGAGGACACAGAGAAACCTCCAAGTGGCCTCAACGACCCTCTAAAAGGATGCAAATGACCAGCTGTCTGCAAGGAATATAAATCCTTCCGTTTCCCCACCATCCAGTCAGAGCTGAAGAAGCTTCTTGGATGAGAAGCAAAACATCCTCAAGAGAAAAAAACAAGAAAGTCCAGTTGCCTCCTGAAAAAGCACCTTTGAGACTACCAAAACTTTTCTCAAGTTCTATTCAGGCCTCCTATCATAGAATCATAGGATTGTAAGGGTTCTTGAAGGTCTTCTAGTCCAAGCAACAAGAACAATCAGGGGGCTGGAGGCTAAAACATTCGAAGAACAATTGCAGGAACTGGGCATTATATCTAGTCTAGAGAAAGGAAGGACTAGGGGAGACATGATAGCAGTGTTCCAATATTTGAGGAGATGACACAAAGAAGAGTAGGGTCAACTGATTTCCCAAAGCAGCTGAAGGCCAGACAAGAAGCAATGCATGGAAAGGAACCCAGGAGAGAAGCAACCCAGAACTAAGGAGAAATTTCCTGAGAGTTAGGACAATCAACCAAGGGAATGGCTTGCCTTCAGAAGTTGTGGGTGCTCCACCTCAAAAAGAGGTTGGACAGCCATTTGTCTAAAATGATATAGGGTCTCCTCTTTGAGTGGGAGGGGTCAGACTTGAAGATCTCAAAGATCCCTTCCAACTCTGTTATCCTATGATTCTAATTTGTCTCAACCTTTATTCCATTTTGGACAAGTGGCTGTCCAGTTTCTTCTTGAAGGCCTCCAGTGGGGAAGCTCCCACAACTTCTGAAGGCTACTTCTGTTCCATCAGTCGATGGTTCTCACGGTCAGGTAATTTCTCCTTCGTTCTAGATTGAAGGTTGACTCTTGAGTGGTGTGGTGGCCTAGTGGTGGAGCTCTTACCTCACAATCGGGAGGCTGTGAGTTTGATACTAGGTAAAGGCTTGTGTTTCTCTGGGCACGATGGGAATATATCTGCTGAACAAAACTCTGTACTGGCGACAGGAAAGGCATCTGGCCAGTAAAACATTCTGCTAACTCCATTCAGTTGCCCAGACTCCACCCCGTAAGGGATTATGGGGTCATTAAAAGAAGAAGATGATTTCCTGGTTGAATCTCTCCTTGTTCAGTTTCCATCCATTATTCCTTGTCTGGCCTTCGGGTGCCTTAGAAAATAGCTTGACCCCCTCCTCTCTCTGGCAGCCGCCCAAATATTGGAAGACTGCTTTCCTGTCTCCCCTGGTCCTTCTCTTCCCTAGACTAGCCAGGCCCAGTTCCTGCAACCGTTCATCCTCTGTTTTAGTCTCCAGTCCCCTCATCATCCTGGTTGCTCTTCTCTGCACTTTTTCCAGAGTCTCAACATCTTTTTTTATAGTGTGGTGACCAAAACTGGAGGCAGGACTCTAGGTGTGGCCTTCCTAAGGCTTTAAGGCTTTGGAAATTGCTTGACTCCCTCTTCTTTGTGGCAGCCCCTCAGATACTGGAAGACTGCTCTCCTGTCTCCCCTGGTCCTTCTCTTCCTTAGACTAGCCAGGCTCAGTTCCTGCACTTTCTCGGTGCCTCTCCTCACCTGTGTCAGTTGTGCTATTTGCGTGGCGCTTGAGGTCCCATGGCTGGTTCTCTCTTTGCAGAAAGGCTTCACGCCCCTGTATATGGCCGCCCAAGAGAATCACCTGGAAGTTGTCAAGTTCTTGCTGGAAAATGGTGCTAACCAAAACGTAGCCACAGAGGTGAGTAACTTCCCCAAGGAATTCAACGACAGTCGGCAGGTCGAGAAAAGAACAAATTCGGATTAGCAACCTTGATAGAATTCCTGTGAAGGCCTTTGCTGTCCAACATGAATGTGATATATATATGTGTGTGTATATGTGTGTGTGTGTGTTTGTGTGTGTGTGTGTGCATACACGATTCGAGCCCACTCATTTCTTGCTTCTTTCTGCCATATGTTGTTTACCTCTTGGCTACTAGAAGCTGATTATTAGCAGGGGAATTTGTTCTGACACTACCCGGTGTTTCTCTGCTCTTTCTCTCTCTCTCTCTCTCACACACACACACTTCAGATGTGGGAAAAGGAATCGGGCAAGCCCAGGGTCAGGTGCCTACTTTGCCGCCAAGGGTTGTGACGAGGAGCCTAAAAATAAGACAGCTCTTCGCAGCAAGAGGGTGCCACTGTGTTGCGTGGAGGCCGTAGGAGGTCACACGGCGATGCTGGGAAGGGAAAGAAACTGGAGGTTTTGGAGAGTTAACTTGTTCAGTGACCGGGTTCCATCCCAACAACTTGGTCGTTAAGCCAAATGGGAGAGAAAGGAAGTGGGTGGGAGGGAGGGAGGGAGAGGAGAAAGAGAGGGGGGAGAGGGAGGGAGGGAGAAAGGGAGAGCAAGAGAGAGAGAGAGGGAGGGAGAGGGAGAGAAGGAGAAAGAAAGAGTGTGTGTGTGAGAGAGGGGGGGGAGAGAGAAGGAGGAAGAGAAGGGGAGAGAGGGGGGGAGAGGAAGAGAGAGGGAGAAAGAGGGAGGGAGGGAGGAGGAGAGAGGGGGAGAGAGAGGAAGAGAGAGGGAGAGGGAGAAAGGGGGAGAGGGAGGGAGGGAGAAAGGGAGAGCAGGAGAGGGAGGGAGAGGGAGAGAAGGAGAAAGGAAGAGTGTGTGAGAGAGAAAGGGAGGGAGAGAGAAGGAAGGAGAGAAGGAGAGAGAGAGGGAGAGAGGGAGATAGAAGACACTGCCAAAATAGGGTGTTCAGTGCTTAACCTTCTTCGTTTTCCTTCTTTGGCCACCTTGCAGGGCAGAAAAATGGCTTAAACAAGCTACCTCTTCCTGAGATGCTTTTCTCTGCAGAGCACTAACTGCTCTGTGACCTTAATTAGTTGGTGAGGTCTGTCCCGTCAGCTGGCGCCGCTGCCCGAAACTGACCAGACCTTAATCAATTTCACAATGAAGACTTCGTTGTCGGGCGTATTGGCCAAAAAATGATGATAATTTTTTTGTTGTCCTTTATTACGGTCTTATTTGAGAATTCAATCACTAACTGAGTTCGCTATACGAGAAGTGGCTGTAGGTTTATCTTCAAAGGCTTCCAACTCAGAGTTTTAATCCTTGTTTCCATGGTTTGGCCCCGAGAATCAAGTTAGTAAGTGTTGTGTTTAAATCAATTCTTCCTATCTTTCTACTTATAAGTTTTTGTCCAATGAAAATGTTAGCTCTATTGATGAATGGTGAGGAAAACACACAGTTCCTCTCACCCTATTCCTATCTTTTGTCTCCAAAATTATGGCACTTTGCCATATATATATATATATATATATATATATATATTTGTTTTCATATATATATATATATATATATATATATATATATATATATATATATATTTGTTTTCGTAGATTTTCACGGGTAAAGGTATGTAGGTCTTGGTGTATTCGGTCTTGTCCCTGTAAGGTTGAGAATACCTTGGCAACGCTTTCGACGAAATCTCATCCGTCATCTTCAGGCTGGTGTCTTCAGCTTCGTTCTCCTGGGAGAAGTGTGTGATCGTGGCTGTTTTTCCCTTTTAAACTCTAGAGTTGGATGTGTTGTTACTTTTTGATTGGTTTGTGGAGTTGATGTATGCAGATTGGATGGCTTTTTCCTGAGACCCTGTGTGGCTGAGGTGCTGGAGGTGTGTCTCTCAGCCTTTTGTGTTGTAACGACCTGGGTAATGGGCTGTGTGATGACCTTCTGAGTTCTATTGTTGTGATGTCCTGGGTGTGGTGCTGTAATCTCCTGGGTCGTTGTCTGTGCTGCAACCTCCTGATGTTTTGTGTTGTGATCTCCTGAGTTCTGTGATGTAGTATCCTGGGTGGAAGGCTGTGATGTGGCATTCTGGGCCTTGGTTTGGCTCCGAGTTTGAGGTCTGGCTATGTGTTTATAGCGTGTGTCAGTTTGCTTAGTTTGGGGTTGGAGGGGGTGTAGCAGCTGGTGTTGCAGCCATGGTCTGGTTTCTGGATGGTGGTTGCCTTTCATCTGTATGGGCTTGGGTTTGAGTCTGGTGAAGGAGATTGGTGGTGGCATCATGTGTTATTTTGGGTCCGTGTTGGTTTTTGTGGCTGGGACTCGTTTGTTGATTAGGCTAGTTTCCAGATGTCTGGTAGGCGGGAAGTATCATCCCGTTTATTCATGTTATGGGGGTGTTTATTTCGATGGCTTCCCTAATTATTCTCTTGTTGAAGTGCTCAGTATTGGAGATAAGTTTGGATCCCTCAAAATCAATTTCATGTCCTGTGGCTTTAAGGTGCTGGAAAAGGGAGGAAGTTTTTTCTTCTTTTCTGACTGCGTTCTTGTGTTCTGCGATGCGTGCATTTATTCTCCTGTTGGTTTGTCCAATGTATGTGGCTGGGCAAATTTTGCATACCATATATATATGGTAAATAAGGGCTGAAGGGCCCAGGATGCTCCCTCTTGCCTTCTAGGGATTTCTGGAAATAGATGTTAAATCAGTGAGTCTCTTGAAATGATTGGTGTTGTGGTTTGCCAGCAGCCTGTGCAGACAGCAGCGGAATCGGACAGTGGGGAAGAACGGGGACCAGTCCAGGAGTCTGGGGAGGACTCGGATGAGGGTCCTGCATCTGATGCAGAGATGGGGCCAGGATCATCTGGGAGTGGGGTGCTGCCTTTGGAGCCTCCGGAGTCTGGCAGCAGCCAGGCAGAAAAACAAGGGGAGCTTGTTCCCAGTGTTGCTAGAAGGCAAGAGCAGCTGAGACAAAAGGGAGTAAGGCTGGGAGGTGATTGCCCCTCCCCTAAGGTATAAAGGAAGTGCAAAGGTAGAGAAACCTTTGCAGGAAGCAAAGTCGTTTGCTCTGTTTGGATTGAACCTTGAAGCTCTGTGTGGACTTTGTACTTTGGTTGGTTTTTTTTTCAGTTAATTTGGCACTTTAGTTGTGGGCAGCAATTGAAAGGAGAGAAAGGTGGGTGCTTATCTCGAGGGACTATTTGGGACTCATTACTTGCTGGGAATGAACATAATTCCCAGTGTTAAAATAAAACAGGAGTTGTTTGGACTAAGTATGTGCTTAATTACTGTCTCAGGAAGCCTTTGTCAAAACAGTTGGTCTCTGCTTGTTTTCTTACTTTCTTCCATCTCTGGCAGGATGGCTTTACTCCCTTGGCAGTGGCTCTCCAGCAGGGCCATGAAAATGTGGTGGCCCACCTGATCAACTACGGGACGAAGGGGAAGGTGCGCCTCCCGGCGTTACACATAGCCGCCCGCAACGATGACACGCGAACAGCTGCCGTGCTTTTGCAAAATGACCCCAACGCCGATGTCCTTTCCAAGGTCAGCTGGCCATGCCCAGGGAGATCCATGGGTCAGGCTGGGAAGGGGAGGATCCTGGGCATTTGTGGGGGGCAGGCTTTAGTTGGGACCACTTGGGAAAAATGGTATGTTCTATCAGTTGGTCTTAACATGGAATGGAATGGAATAAATAGAGAATAGAATAGGACATAGAAAATGTGTAAAATAGAGTAGAGTAGAATAGAGTGGTGAAAGAATAGAATAGAATAGAGAATGAAAGAACAGAATAGAGAATAGAGTAGAGTAGAGAATAGAATAGAGTAGAGTAGAGTAGAGTAGAGAATAGAGTGGTGAAAGAATAGAATAGAATAGAGTAGAGAATGAAAGTATAGAATTAGAATAGAGAATGAAAGAATAGAATAGAATAGAGAATGATAGAATAGAATAAGGAATAGAATGGAATAGAATAGAATAGAGAACATAATAAATAGAATAGAATAGGGAATGGAATAAATTAGAATAGAATAGAATTAGAATAGAATAGAATAGAATAGAGAATGAAAGAATAGAATAGAATTAGAATAGAATAGAGAATGAAAGAATAGAGTAGAGAAAGAAAGAATAGAATTGAAAATATAGTTCAAATATAAATAAAATGATAGAGTAGAATAGAGAATGGTAGAATAGGAGAATGAATAGAATTAGAATAGAATAGAGAATGAAAGAATAGAACAGAGAATGAAAAAATTGAATAGAATTGGAATAGAATTAGAATGGAATTAGAATTAGAAAAGAATAGAATAGAATAGAGGATGAAAGAATAGAATAGAATTAGAATAGAATAGAGAATGATAGAATAGAATAGAATTAGAATAGAATGATAGAATAGAACAGAACAGAGGAATGGAGTGGAGTGGACTTTATAACAAATATTCATAGTTCAGCCTATATATACTGTATGCTTTCTGGAAGGGTTATCTTACCTGCTGAATTGGACTATAAAGCAGGAAAGTTACCCATGAACAAAGTGTAAAGTTAACGTGTCAAAGTTGGTGCGCTAAGTTGGGCTGAAATGTGATCAGATCGTTTGCGGTTCACTTGTGAGAATCTATCCTCTGGCCTTGGCCTGTTGTGCAAACCGGCTGACGTGAAATTTTATCGCATGAAATCAGAATATGGATTACTGGGGTGGGCAGAGCCTGTTAAGCAAACAAAGCAATTATGTGTCATTAGTCTGGACCAAGGGGTGTGTTGTTATGTACATTCAGTCACCTTACAGTTGTAGTGAAGCATATATATATATATATATATATATTTGCTTTAAGAGAATGTTGAAAGAAAGTCTGGTGTTTTATAGAAGAATCTGAATTTAATGGATAGCTTGGGGTGGGTGGGGAAGGAAATCTGTACATCTTTTGAATCAGTTTACATAATTCCCTTAATTATGTAATTAACACAAATGGCATCCCTTGCAGTAAAAGCTTACTTTAATGGACAAAATCCTTGATTTAATGACCATTAGCCTGTTGAATGAGGAGGTGATTCCAATGAAACATGGGTTTGTTGTTCCTCTTAAACAGGTTAAACCAAGGAAGGGTTTACTAGAGTTCAGTTTGTTTAGTCTGTGGCAGTGGTGGTATTCTACCGGTTCGGCCCGGTTCTACAGAACCAGTAGCGGCGATGAGCAGCGGAGACCGAACCGGTTCTCTCGGCTGCTCTGCTGTTGGGCCCACCTGCCTGCCCGGGCTCCCGTACTCACCTTTATCCTCTGCTTTTGAAGTGCAGCTGCTTTGCGCGGCACAGAAGAGTGCCGTGCGGCAGCTGCTGAAGCGACCGGGATCGCACAGGCTTGCAGGAGGTGAGTTGGAGAGAGAGACAGTGAAGGAGAGAGAAGGAGGGAAAGGAGGGGAGAGAGAGAGAGGGAGGGAGGGAGGGAGGGAGGGAGGGAGGGAGATAGAAGACACTACCAAGATAGGGTGTTCAGTGCTTAATCTTTTTCTGCGCCTGCGCAAACTGCACATTTGGTGCATGCATAGTGTGTGTACGCAAAGTGCACCCACCTAGCCATGCCCACTGAACCGGTGGTAAAACTTTTGGAATCCCACCACTGGTCTGTGGAGTTGAGAAACTTGCAGGTGGAAGGAAGTCAGGGGTGGGATTCAACCGATGTCACTACCAGTTTGGTGAGAGTGCATTTTGCGTGTGCACATGCGCAACATGCACGCATGGGTCTGACATGTACTGTGCGTGCATGTACAGCATTTGCAAAAGAACATCAGCTGTGCTGCCCAGACAACTGATAAGCGCTGCATGCGGGTGCACAGTGTTTGAAAATCCTTGTCTTTCCTGCTTTTTCAACCTCAGCTGTGCTGTGCAAAGCAGCTGAGGTTGAAAAAGCAGAAATAAAGGATAGTCAAGAGCCCGGGCAGATGAAAGGGCTAAACAGACAACCAGAAGGTTGTCATACCGAACCGGTTGCTCTTTGGAGCTACTGGTTCTATAGAACTGGGCCGAACCGGTAGCATCTCACCCCTGAAGGAAGTGTTCATGGGGACTTGTAAGACAGGAGTCCCCAACCCTTGAGCTGCAGCTGGGCCATGCAAGAGGCAGGTGTGAGCACACCTCTGTTTTCACGAGTGGCGCGGACTCTCATGCACGAGTCCTCGCCACTCACGAAAATGGAGCTATGTGGGTGCCTGCTGCTTGCCCAGAATTGTAGAAAGTTAGCACTCACCCCTGTTAGAAGAATGAAGTATTTTGAGAAATATTTAAAAAGGCAGAATATTATAATTCCCCAGAGGAGAAACATGTTGCCATAATAGGAATTGTCCAACACCAATAGTTCAAAAAAAAAAAGGCTGGATCTTAGAGAATGTTTTGAACTTTCTTAAGGCAGCAGGAGCTATAAAGCTCTTCCAAAGAGGGGAGAGGGCAACCCATGATCTTCTGGGCAATGACGTTAACTCTCTGGAGTGCCGTCCTATCTGCCCCTGTGCAATTGGCAAACCATATGGAGGTGCAGTAAGTTAAGATACTCTCTATGGTGCAGCGATAGAAGGTCACCAGCAGTTTTTCATTCATTGCTGTTTCCTGAGCAGCCTCAGGTAGTTTAATCTCTGCTGGGCCCTTTTGACCAGGGCTGCAATGCGAGCACCCCAGGTCAGGTCCTCTTTTAGGGTAACACCCAGAAACTTAAAACTGGCCACTTGCTCCACGCGGTCTCCATTTCTTACTGGGTGAGATCCTGGGGTGTTCGATTGCTCCCCCTTCCTTCTTCTCCTACAGACTGGCTTCACCCCTCTTCACATCGCAGCACATTACGAGAATCTCAATGTGGCCCAGCTTCTACTCAACCGTGGAGCAAGTGTCAACTTCACCCCCCAGGTACGTGCAGAGCCCATGCTGATGTTATAGAACCGAGTTTCCTAACTGTGGCAATTTCCAGGTATAGGGACTTCCAACTCCCAGAATTCCCACAGCCAGCAGAGCCGTTTGCTGAGAATTCTGGGAGTTGACTGCATTCTAACCACTGAGCAGGAGGGAGGGAGGGAGGGAAGGGAGGAAGGAAGGAAAAATAGCAATAGCACTTAGACTTGTATACCGCTTCACAGTGCGTTTACTGCCCTCTCTAAGTGGTTTACAGAGTCAACCTCTTGCTCCCAACAATCTGGGTCCTCATTTTACCCACCTTGGAAGGATGGAAGACTGAGTCAACTTTGAGTCGAACTCCTGGCGATGGGCAGAATTAGCCCACAATACTACATTCTAACCACTGGGAAGGAAGGAAGGAAGGAAGGAAGGAAGGAAGGAAGGAAGGAAGGAAGGAAGGAAGGAAGGAAGGAAGGAAGGAAGGAAGGAAGGAAGGAAGGAAGGAAGGAAGGCAATAATACTTAGACTTATATACTGCTTCACAGGGCTTTTACAGCCCTCTCTAAGCAGTTAACAGAGTCAGCCTCTTGTGCCCCAACAGTCTGAGTCCTCATTTTACCAACCTCAGAAGGACGGAAGGCTGAGTCAACCTTGAGCCAGTCAGGATCAAATTCCTGGCAGTGGGCAGAATTAGCCTGCAAAACTACCTAGTGGTTAGCCTCTAACCACTGCGCCACCACAGATCTCTAAATCACCTCTTTTGCTGCTATATGGAAAACAGTGGTTTTCATTTTAGGGAGAAGACAAGTTTATTGTTTTGTTTAAAGAGTCAAAACGGATTCAGGCACCAGCTGGGTTGCCCAAAACGAAACATGCCACCCCAAAATGTACTCTGTCCATCAGGTCCCCAGGCTCCTGCAGTTCCTGGGCAGAGATCTCACCTCATTTCTTCCTCTTTCTCTGCCCCCATAGAATGGCATCACCCCACTGCACATCGCCTCTCGACGTGGCAACATCATAATGGTGCGGTTGCTGCTTGACCGGGGAGCTAACATCGAGGTTCGCACCAAGGTAAGTGTGCCAACCGGATGGATTGCATGGAGGAGAATGGAACAGAGAGCTGGCCAAGAAGCAGAACAGCCCCTCCCTTCGCAAGGATGCTGGCAAGGGAGATCCAGAGGGACAACTGAGGAAAGTAACACCCGCAGTTTAGACTGTTTGTATGTGCGTTGTGATGCTCCCTACAAGGACCAAAGGAGCAGAGCTTGTGTTGCAACAACACAACGCTGCTTTTGTTAGGTTGATAGAGGCCTTGGGTTCTGTAGGCCACTCTGTCAGGGATGGGTTGCTAAAGAAAAGTGTCAGTATATTCACACAAGGTCTCTAAGAATCTCTTGTGTGGTGGCAGCCCAAAAAGCCAACGCAATCCTAAGTTGCATGAACAGAGGGATACAATCAAGATCAAGTAAGGTATTAATACCACTCTATAAAGCCTTAGTAAGACCACACCTAGAATACTGCATCCAGTTTTGGTCACCTGGAGATCCTACCATGTTAAGCGTTAAATTTAATCAGCAACAATGGGGAAAATGGCTTTTTTCTAGAATGTTTTCTCTCCTTTTTAGACACTTCAGGGTTCTCTCAGGGTCTTTCCCTGTGAGAAAAAAACAGACCTGGCTAAATTGTTTTGGGGTTTGCTCAAGATCGGCTAGGTGCTTCCAACAGCGCTCAGTTGGTGTGCTAAGAACAGCATCGCAGGGTATAAAGCCTATAAAATAGGTATTTATTCATGCCACGCCTTTTAAAGTGCTCCTGTTTCCACAGGATGAATTGACCCCATTACACTGTGCCGCCCGCAATGGGCATCTGCGAATTGCTGAAATCTTGCTGGACCATGGAGCACCCATCCAAGCAAAGACCAAAGTGAGAAGCCTGAAGAATAGATGGATGGATGGATGAATGGATAGAAGATAGATAGATAGATAGATAGATAGATAGATAGAGATAGATAGATAGAAAGAAAGAAAGAAAGAAAGAAAGAAAGATAGATAGGAGATAGATAAAGGATAGATAGGAGATAGATAGATAGA
>CM019156.1:2708345-2761849 GCA_009733165.1 Naja naja | reverse complement strand
GAAGAGGGAAGGAAGGAAGGAAGGAGAGAAGGAAAGAAAGAGGGAAGGAAGGAAGGAAAGAAGAAGGGAAGGAAAGAGAAAGGAAGGAAAGAAGGAAGGGAAGAAGGAAGGAAGGGAAAGAGGGAAGGAGGGAAGGAATGCAGGAAGAAAGGAGGGAAGGAAGAAAGGAAAGAAAGAAAGGAGAAAGAAAAGAAGGAAGGAAGGCAAGAAGAAAGGAAGGCAAGAAGGAAAGAAAGAAGAAAGGGAAGGAGGGAAGGAAAGGAGGGAAGGAAGGAAGGAAAGAAAAGGAAGGAAAGGAGGAGAGAAGGAAGGAGGAAGGAAGGGAAGGAGGAAGGAGGGAAGGAAGAAAGGAAAGAAAGGAGAAAGAAAAGGAAGGAAGGCAAGAAGGAAAGAAAGAAGAAAGGGAAGGAGGGAAGGAAGGAAGGGAAGGAAAGAAGGAGAGAAGGAAAGAAGGAGGAATGAAGGAAGGAAGGCGGAAGGAAAGGTGCTTTGGAAGGAAGAGAAGGAAGGAAGGAAGGAAGGAAGGAAGGAAGGAAAGGTGCTTTGGAGAATGTCAAGCCCCTCTTCTCTGTGACATCCTCTCAAATATTAGAAGACTGCTAAGTCTTCTCTTTGTTAGGATAAACATACCTAATTCCCTTAACTGGTCAGCATACAGTTTCACTTCCAGCCCCTTGGAGCTTCAACCATGCAAGAAGGTCTTGGTTCTAGCTCCCCAAGGACCAAAAGCTTGGAGACATGGGGCCTTCCAATTTCTCTGCAACTTTCCTGCCGCTCTCTCCACGACAGAATGGATACACTCCTTTGCACATCGCAGCCAGGCAGAACCAAATGGAGGTGGCTTGCAGCCTACTGCAATACGGTGCTTCTGCCAACGTGGAATCCACGCAGGGAATGACGCCGCTACACCTGGCGGCCCAGGAGGGCCACGCCGACATGGTGGTGCTGCTCCTTTCCAAGCAGGCGAATGGCGACCTTGGAAACAAGGTGAGTAGGTCTTTTTCTTCGTTAACCTCCTCGGAAGGAGGGTGTCAGGGTTCTGACGATTGCCCTGATGAAATCGTGAGCCTCGAGCCAAGCTTCAAAGGAATGCAAAAGATTTATTAGGAGTAACATGTCCGGCACTAACCCGTATGAAGCCAATTCTGAGACACATAATTTACTATCACCGATGACCCTGTTTCCCCCTATTCCCCTGGGTGTGTCATAAATCAGATTCTCCAACGAAACACGTTCATGGGCTGGGTGTCATAAATCACAGTCTCCAATGAAGGATTTTCACAGGCAGAAGATCCAGTAGCCTAGGCTACAATCTCCACAAGATAAGCATGGAATGTGCTTCTGGCCTTCATCTGCCACACTGCTCCCTCATGCCTTCTCCCCCACCCTTGTTATGGCAACTCAGAAACAGGCATAGGAATGATTTACGAGTTGTCAGATGGTGGGGACTTGGGGAAGGGTTGAGGTGACCATGGAGGCCTGGATAAAGTGAGAAGCTGTTTTATCCCTGTCTTTTGGCAGGAACGAACCAAGAAAAGTATCATGCATCTTCCAAGTTCAAGAACAGTGCATCTTTTTTAGAAAGGAATAGAGGAATAAGAAAAAGGTTGCCCAGAATGGAATAACTGAGTTCATTGCAATCTATTCTGTGACTTTCCAATATTGTAAGCATACCCCAAGGTGTCCAGGATAACCTGTCACCTTCTGCATGTGAAGACTCAAAGTCTAATCTCTCCATCGTTGTGTTCTTCTCATGAACATCTAAATGGCCCTTGGAAGAGTTGGAAGGTGGACTCAGCTGGAGGTTCATTCTGGCTTCATTTGTTTATTATGAAATTCATTCTGGCTTAGTTGTTCCCACAAGATTCTACTAAGATCTCCTGCCTTCAGTAGGGGGTTGGACTAGAAGACCTCCAAGACCCCTTCTAACCATATGGTTCTATGATTCTATTAATATTCCCCTCCCCAGGTGGATTTATTTCTGCAAACGGTCATCAGGTGGCGTTATTGTGTTTGGCAACACTTCCCTTAATGGGAAGAGCAATCACTGAAAAACAGTTCTGTCATATTCTTGAAGCAATAATGTTTAGAGTGGGAGTCTCTAGGAGAATTTCATCTAGATTTCCAAGAAATAATTCTGTGATGATGCGTCACAAAAAGTCACAAAAATAGAAGGAAGTCCCTTTAATGCCTCCAACTTGGCCCCAATGTCCAATTATCCTCAGCAGGACATCAAACTCTTGAAGAAAACAGTTTACGGAGGGAGCAAATGCAGTCCGCACCCAAAGTAAAGTTAATTCGAAATAAAAAAACCCAACACAAACCACATGGAAGGAATTACTATGGCAGGCAAGGATGATTAATTGCAGACTTCTACCAGATAACGCAGCAACCACAGTGGGGAGGAAGCCAAAACACAGATAAGTTCCGACAAGAATGCACGCTTTGCTTCCAGCAACTTGGCCACGCACAGTTTGTCCTTTTAAACAGTCTTCCCAGCTGCAGCCCATGAAGGGGATCAGGGCCCCTTCCTCCCCTATAGACCATGCCACTCATGTTTCTCCCTTATTCGTTCCTCCCTGCATGCCCTAGGATGAAGAGCAGATGGGCCTGGGTCTTCCTCTGAATGCCCATCTGGCCTATGGCCTTTCTCAGTTTCCTCCACAACCACCGGAGCCACACTCCCACTCCCTGTCAGCTGTTCCATCTCTCCCTCGGAGTCAGACTCCAGCAGGTGCATGACAAATTCAATTGAATAAATGGGAATCTAGAGTGGTCTACTTTGCATTGTCCTGTTGTTTTTGCTCATTTAAAGGAGTTCTTCTCCATTCCCTAGTCCAGCATTTCTCAACTTCAGCTACCTTAAGAGGTGCCTGCTTCCAGAATTCCCCAGACTGAGTGCTTCCTGGAGAATTCTGGGAGATGAAGTCCACACATTTTAAAGTGGTCTGGCTGGGGATTTTGGGAGCAGATGTCCACCCATCTTAAAGTTTCTTGAGGGTAAGAAACACTGTTCTAGAACCAAATCTAGTGTCAGGGCTCTGGTAGTCACCTCCATTTAAATAATGAATCTCTAGCCGGTTCTTTCAGACAGCTTAAAAAAGATTTATTAGGAGTGAACATGCCGGTGCTACCTGGGTGCAGCCGACTCTGAGACACATCATTCATTTCACCCTTGACCCTGGTCTTCCCCCGCCCCGGGTGTATCATAATTCATATTCTCCAATGGGACACATCCATAGCCAAGAGTCATCAATCATACTCTCCAGTAATAATCTTGTGCGCCAGAAACCTCAGTCACCTAGAAATGATCTATGAAAATATTTAAGGGATGCACTACTTCTCCCACTTCCTTTCTGCTGACACTTCTAAAAGACCAGAGAAATATTTTTGAGTTGACATCTAGTTAATCTCGTAATCCTTCCAGAAGTCTCAGGCGAGGGACAACCGACTTGATTTTCCTTGCCTCTACAAATGGCAGATGCTTTTCTGTAACAGCATTCCCAGGGGGTACATCTGATACACAACACAACAGAAACGCATCGAGTTGTGTTGCACATCTGCAATTGTCCCAAAAGCACCTCTTGTAAAAGTACTGTGGTGCAATGGCCAACAGGTGGAGCTCTCGCCTCACAATCGGGAGGCTGTGAGTTCAATCCTGGGTAGAAGCTGATATTTCTCTTTCTGTGCACAATGAGAATCTATCTGCCAGACAAAACTCCGCATTGGCTACAGGAAAGGCATCTGGCCAGTAAAACACTCTGCTAGCTCCATTCAGTTGCCCCGACTCCACCCCACAAGGGATTATGGATTCATTAAATGACGACGCACATAAAAGTACTAGGAGGACACAATAAGGCCAACTGATGGCTCTTTCACTCTCTTTTTTTTAAGAGAGTGAAAACAATCATGGATGATAGTATGCATCAGATATCCATCAAACGAGACAATCATTACACCAATTATGCGTAGCACTGGTAAATGTCTTTCCATGCTTTAAGGCATCTACTAGGGGATAGCAACTGGATGGAATCTGTTGCTTTATCCTCTTGTTTTGTAGGTTTT
Organism: Naja naja; assembly: GCA_009733165.1. Taxonomy (NCBI): domain Eukaryota; kingdom Metazoa; phylum Chordata; class Lepidosauria; order Squamata; family Elapidae; genus Naja; species Naja naja. The sequence continues at coordinate 2,757,784 of CM019156.1, read as the reverse complement.
CTATAAACACCGTCTTTTTGGCTGCCGTTGGAGAAGATCAAATCTTTTGTTTGTACACTGCCAATTTTTTAAATGGAAAATAAAGAACTGCCCTGGAGTTTTTTGGGGCCTCTTTTCATTAAAAAATAAAACGAGATAGAGTGAGGAAGTACCATCTGTGTGAGTCTGCTTCTTCTACCACACCCCCTCCTTGTATGTTTTACTTGGCTGGTGAAGAGCACCAAAGCTGTTGTAGGTTGTCCTCAAAACACTACAACCTCGGCGTTTTCCCCAAACAGCGACCCACAAACCACCTGCTTGTGGGCAAGAGTAACGAGAAGAGCCCACCATCTGGAAAGCTGTGGAAGGAAATAGCTGCAGGCTTGATTCCCAAGCTATAGGAAGTAGAAGCACTTTGCTGGCTGCTTGCAAATCCAGACTGAGCCCAGACGAATTTAGCTCTGGCCTTGAGAAGTTGCTCCGGAGAGGTAGAAGGGGTGCTCAGCCCCCAGAAAAGTTAAGAGCATGAGAAAGAAGCGGAGAAATTTTGAGGCTTTGCCATTGAAAAGGGGGTAATTTTGGACAGGCGTTCAAGAGTGCTTAATATAACCTAGCATCAGGATTCCAGCACTTAACCTCCAATTAATCCTGAATCCCGAGCCAGACTTCCAGAACTTCAAAAGGATTTATTGGGGGTTATCATGTCCGGCACTCCCTAGGTGTAGCCAACTCTGAGACACTTAATTCATTGTCACCCTTGACCCTGGTTTCCCCCCACCCCCTTGGTGTATCATAATCTATATTCTCCAATGGGACACATCCATAGCCAAGAATCATCAATCATGCTCTCCAATTAGAATTTTGCAAGGCAGAAACTTCAGTCACCTAGTTACTATCTTTGCAAAACTATTTATGGAATGCACTTTTGATTTCCAAGCTGCTGCACTGCTCCCCTCTTCCTTTCTGTTGGCAACTCTAAAAAGACCATAGAAATATTTTATGAGTTGACACCTAGAACAATAAAGTTCTAGCATTTGAGGAATCTCTGTTCCTTGATCTGGTTTTCCTTGAAGAACAGTTTCTTTTCTTTTTTTTAAAGAAATTTTTATTTTGACAACAAACATAGACAGTTTATACTCCTTGCAGACAGCTGGTCATTTGCATCCTTTTAGAGCGTCATTGAGGCGACTTGGGGGTTTATCTGTGTCCTCAGGGTCACCTGAGTGGTGCGAATGGTTCCTGTGGTCTGCCATTTTTTTCTCTGGGAATCCATTCCTACTCCCACCCCATTCCAAGGGTGCTCATCCCAAATTGTATAGCTAAAAGTCTGTAGAGATTCTCCATCATCCAGGTCATAATTGTCCCAAGGTGCTTTTTTCAAAAGGCAACTGGACTTTCTTGGTTTTTCTTCGAAGACGTTTCGCTTCTCATCCAAGAAGCTTCTTCAGCTCTGATAGGAGGATTCATAGGATCAGTTTCCAGATTCCTCTTTAGGCAACTTGATTGTTTTTCATTCCAGAGCGGCCTCACCCCTCTCCACCTGGTGGCCCAAGAAGGACACCTTAATGTGGCAGACAACCTCCTCAGGCATGGAGTCCAAGTGGACGCAATGACTCGGGTGAGTCCCCTTCCTACATCCCATGGGACCAGTGGGAGGAGCCAGCCCCCCAGTGGGAGGAGCCATAGAATTGCTAGCACCGGGACAAATCGTGTGGGTTAAGACCGAGAGGAAGGGACTATAATGAGCTGAGATGAGATCGCTTGTTCTGATGGTTTTCCTCCAATCTTGCAAGGATGGGAGGCCATGATATTTATTTTATTTATTTGTTTATTTGCATCCTGCCTTTACTGTTTTTTTTAAATAACTCAAAGAATGCAAACATTTCCAACTCACCTTCCTCCTCCTGTTTTCTCAACAACAACCCTGTGAGGTGGGTTGGGCTGAAAAAGAGTGACTGGCCCAAAGTCACCCAGCTGGCTTTCAGAATAGAATAGAATAGAATAGAATAGAATAGAATAGAATAGAATAGAATAGAATAGAATAGAATAGAGGAAAAGGGAATGAAGGAATAGAGTAGAGTAAAGAATAGAATAGAATAGAGGAAAAAGGAATGAAGGAATAGAGTAGAGTAGAGTAGAATAGAATAGAATAGAATAGAATAGAATAGAATAGAATAGAGCTGGAAGGGACCTTGGAGGTTTTCTAGTCCAGCCCCCTGCTCAAGCAGGAGAACTTATACCATTTCAGACAAGTGATTCTCTAGTCTCTTCTTAAAAACCTTCAGTGATGGAGCACCCACAATTTTGGAAAGCGTAAGGGCGGACTAGAACTCATCATCTCCTGGTTCTGGAGAGGCCTGTGGAGTTCCCTGGAGAGACTGTGAGGCCTAATGGTCGTTGTGAGGTCTATCCCTGTTTATTTTTGCCTTCCAGATGGGCTACACCCCGTTGCATGTGGCTTGCCATTACGGGAACATCAAGCTGGTGAAATTTCTGCTGCAGCATCAGGCTGATGTCAATGCCAAAACCAAGGTATGGGACAGGGCTGTCCAGAGCAGGGCTCTTCAGACTTGGCAGCTTGAGGACTTGTGGACTTCAACTCCCAGAATTCCTCCTCCAGTCATGTTAGCTCAGGAATTCTGGGAGTTGAAGTCCACAAGTCTTAAACTTTGCCAAGTTTGAAGACCTTTGGTCCAGAGAGATGGGCGGATAGGGTCAAAAGAGTAAAGATGGAAGCTGCAATCAGGCTGTTGAAGCCCCACCCCTTTTACAGATATCCCAACACCTGTAGAAGTGTCGACACCCCTGCTATTGGAGGTCCACTGTGTCTTTTTCATTGCTCTGGTCTCTCTCTCTCTCTCTTGTTAGAGTTTGCAGCAGAAATTCACGTCCAGAAAACACATAGATGACTGATTCATCAGGATCATTAACTTCTTTATAAACATAAGATGAAGTAAAGTTTACAATACCATTTGTAGATTCTTTCAACGTAACATAAGCAAAAACACAAGCAGCAGCGGCTCAGAGGGCTTAGAACAGAACTCTAGTTTCAGCAAGCAAGTCACTTTCACTTTCACTTTCACTTTAGAGCTGAGCACAGAACAGAGACAAACCACGCCCAGATGCTCCCTTTTAAGTTTCAGCCCCCAATTCAGCTCTCACTGGCTGACCTTGTTACTAAAGCTCTATTCCAGTTCATGAATATACTCTGACATTTTTTTCCCCTTTCAGCTGGGTTACACGCCTCTGCACCAGGCAGCCCAACAAGGCCACACCGACATAGTCACCCTTTTGCTCAAGCACGGGGCTTCACCCAACGAAGTCAGTTCGGTGAGTGTGGAAATCCAAGAGCCAGCCGTGTGTGAGCCAGCAGCACATGGCTGGCTCACATTATTAAGTGATTGTCCCTCTCTGGTATAATTTTGTCAGGCTGCCAGACTCAGGTTCAGTGTAGAATTTGGAATGTTGTTTTGAACAATAGTGGACATACAATCTCGGTCAGGATTTGCATAATTGTGAATAATCATCCCCTTCCCTCCCTCCCTCCCTCCCTCCCTCCTTCCTTCCTTCCTTCCTTCTCTCTTTCCCTTCCTTCCTTCCTCTTTCTTTCTCTCTCTCTTTTTCTTTTTCTCCTTTCCTTCCTTCCTTCTCTCTCTTTCCCTTCCTTCCTTCCTTCCTTCCTTCCTCTCTCTCCCTTCCTTCCTTCCTTCCTTCCTCTTTCTTTCTTTCCTTCTTTCTTTCCTTCCCTCTCTCTCCCTTCCTCTCTCTCTTTCCTTCCTTCTTCCCTTTCTTTCTTTCTTTCTTTCTTTCTTTCTTTCTTTCTTTCTTTCTTTCTTTCTTTCTTTCTCCCCTTCCTTCCTTCCTTGATTTGTTCATTCATTCATTCGTTCATCCATGCAATATATAAAATACAAAGAAACATAGGAATAGGAAATTAGGGGAAGAAGAAAGAGAGGGGAAAAGAAAGTGGGGAGTACAAGGCAAAAAAGAAAAAAAAGGCATTGACTTCCAACTCTTTTTTGCCTGGTACAAAACTTTTTGCTTTTTACACATTATATATAACTTGCCATTTCTATAACGGCAAATCTATCTGATCGGCAAAACCAAAATCAAAATTTCATTTTTTTCCCTTTTCATCCCAAGTGCAAAATCCAGAAGTGGTGTCCAAGTGAAAAATGCACTTAAATACATTCTCCTCTTTTGAAGAAAATGCTCCATCCTAGGATGCGTTTCTGTTTGCACCTCATCATCTTGGTGGAACTTCCACCCTTTTTATTCTCAGAGGTCACTTTCTCTCTCTCTCTTTCTCTCTCTCTCTCTCTGCAGAATGGTGCCACTCCTTTGGCCATCGCCAAGCGGCTGGGCTACATTTCTGTCACCGATGTGCTGAAAGTTGTCACTGACGAAACCAGCTTCCTGGTAAGGTCCATCTTCAAGCCTGGTGTGTGTGTGTGTGTGTGTGTGTGTGTGTGAGACAGGGGATGTCAGTCTTGGAAGCTTCAAGGCTGCCACATTCAGTGCCTGGGAATTTGGGAGGGGTGATTTCATGGAGAGATGGAAGATGAGCTCAACAACCCTCTTTCTCAGAGAGTCAAGGACATGTTGCCCTGCACCTGGAGGGGAGTGAATGGAGGGACGTCTCCAGTTGGGAAAGAAGATTTGATTGGGGCCTTGTGATGGACTGGTGGGTGCAGGGATCTTTGAATTCTCTTTTGGGAAGGGAAAACCTGGAACTCAGGTTTTCCCAGATGTGCCAATAGGAGGACTCTCATCAAATGGAACTTAGAGGAAATGTTTGTCTCGGGGCTTACTGGCTTGGAGTTGGTTAGTTGGAATGCTGACATTGGGCTTAGAGCTTTGAGGCTCCCCTCCCATCTGACCTGTTGCTTCTTGCAGTCTTTAAGCGACAAGCATCGGATGAGCTTCCCAGAGACGGTGGATGAGATTCTGGATGTATCTGAGGATGAAGGTGAGGGGTGTGGGGCTTTGCATTGACATGCGTTCCAACACTGGGTTGGCAGGAGCATCCCTGAAAGCAGCCACCCACATTTGGGGGGGGAATGGGGTTGATGATGAAATCCTATTTGCAAGTTGTTTCTACCTTTCTTCCTCATTGGAGAGAAACAGGACAACTATAACTCAGGAGTGTCAAACTCAAGGCCTGTGGGCCGGATCTGGTTCATGGGGCTGCCCTGGAAGCAGTGAAGGACCGGCCCATGGTTCCTCTGCCAGTGAAAATGTAGTTTGGGAAGGCCGCATGCCACCATCCCAGGCTCCGTTTTCGGCCACGATGGCCTCCTGCAGCCCTCTGCCAGTGAAAATGGAAGTACATTCCCTCTTATCTTAAAAAGATTGTAGCTAGGCTACCAGATCTTCTACCCATGAAAATTCTTCATTGGAGAACGTGATTGATGACACCCGGCCCGTGAACGTGCTTCATTGGAGAATCTGATTTATGATAAACCCAGGGGGGAGAGGGGGAAACAGGGTCACAGGGACTGTAAATTACGTATGCCAGAGTTGGCTTCATTTAGGTTAATGCCAGCATGTTGCTCCTAATACATCTTTTGGATTTTTTTGAAGCTTGGCTCGAGGCTCATGATGTAATTAGGGCAATCGCCAGAACCCTGATAGGAGGTTTATCTGTGTCCTCAGGGTCACCTGAGTAGTGAAAATGGTTCCCGTAGTCTGCAATTTTTCCCCTCTGGAAATCCATTCCTACTCCCACCCCATTCAAAAGGGGATCAACTAAATCTAGTCAACTAAATTTCAACACTAAATTGGTGCCAGATAAGGGTCAATGGAATTCAAGAGGAGTTGGACTTGAACTGTTTGTGACCATGTAATGATTCTAGGCAGATGACTCGTTTAACCCCGCCTCCCAGCTCTACCAGTTTTTCTCCTACATGCAGCCACTAAGAAGGAAGAAGCTGGTTCCTGGTTCCTGTACTCCACAATTCTTTTTCCTCTGGAAATCCATTCCTTATTCCCACCCCATTCCAAGGGGGGTTTACCCCAAATTGTATCGCTAACAGTCTGTGGAGATTCTCAAGTCCTCCAAGTCATGGTTGCCCCAAAGGCGTCAAAGGTTCTCCAGAGCTGAGGAAACTTCTGAGATGAGAAGTGAAATGTCTTCAAAGAAAAACCAGAAAGCCCAGTTGCCCCTTGAAAAAAAACAAAGCACCTTTGGGACAATTAACAGCAATCCCTTAATTAACCGTCTTGAAAGATGACGAGAAGAGAGCTATCTCCCTTTCCCCTCTGTCCCAGTTTTGACCCCAGCAGAGCCTGGCCCTAGACCAGGGCTCTCTCCAAACACGGCTACTTTAAGACTTGTGGACTTCAACTCCCAGAATTCCCCAGTGGAATTCTGGGAGTTGAAGTCCACAAGTCTTAAAAGTAGCCATGTTTGGAGATCCCTCCCAGAGCAGCTTAACTAAAACTAGGGCAACGGAGTCCACAGCCTTCAACCAACTCTACAAACCTGCTCTGTTTTCTCTTGCTTTTCAGGCACGACTCATGTAACTCTCCTGGGTATGGATTGTGTGTATTGTTGTGGGTTTGGCTCACCCGCCCGCCCCATCGACCCCATTCCACCCCAACACGGGACACGTTTGGGCCTCTCCCATGCCTCCATTCCATGCCAGCTGTGGCTTCCGGGGAGGGGGGCAGCTCACTCACTGTGTCTCCTTATGCATTGTATCTGTGACTGAAGGGGCGGTGGGGTGCAGGGTGACCCGTGTGAGCAAACCACCATTTCATTGCTGTGGGTTCTTTGTTTAATGCAAGATTGCAAAAGGGGTACTGAAAGGAGTTGGAGGCCTTGCTAGCGGGTTTATTGGACTCTTCTAGGCAAGAGCCTGGGTGGGGCTTCCTTCACCAATTTTTTTTTGCATTTCGGAGTTGCGTGGACTTCAACTCCCAGAATTCCCCAGCCGGCATGAGGTGAAGTCCACACGTCTTAGGACAGGGGTCCCCAAACGTGGCCACTTTAAGACTTGTGGACTTCAACTCCCAGAATTCCGGCTGGAGAATTCTGGGAGTTGAAGTTCAAGTCTTAAAGTGGCCAAGTTTGGAGACCTCTGTCTTAGAACATTGGCCTAAAATAACCCAACTTCTTTGACTACCTCACTTGGCTTTGCTTTTCTTGAGTCCTCTTTGCTTTCCACCAGCACTGTGCAGAATTGTCTTCCATCTTTCCCCCCTTAACACTTCCAATTCGCTTTTTGACCTAAGCTGAGCGTTTGACTTAACGTTGATTTTATACGGTGAAGAGAATTTGGGTGCCATTTTGAACCGGTTTGGTGTGGTGTTCTCCTTTGTACTTAGCAACCGAGGCAGCCAAGGTGTGGAAAAAAAAAGGCCTTTCGTTGTGCCATCTTCTTTAGATTAACAGAGTTGGAAGGGAGCTTGTATGTCATCTAGTCCAACCCCCTGCCCAAGGAAGAGACTCTTCGGCCATCTGCAACCTCCCTGGCCTCTTCCTCTTCTTCTATTCCGTTCTGGGACTAACTGATATGTAGGAATGCTTGCCAGGAGTGGCTTTAGATTGGCCAATATGAGCAGCCAGGAAGGCTTTCAAGAGATGGAACAGAATGTCCTCCCAAAAAACAGCCCCCAAACCCCATCCTTTTCAAGGATCTCAAAATACCACCAAGAGAAAGGTGAAAACAACCCAGCATTGATTTGACTTCTCCCTCATTCCTTAAACCAAGGGTCTTCAAACTTAGCAAGTTGAAGACTTGTGGACTTCAACTCCCAGAGTTCCCGAGCTAACATGACTGGAGGAGGAATTCTGGAAGTTGAAGTCCACAAGCCTTAAAGCTGTCAAGTTTGAAGACCCCCCCCCGCCTTAAACACAGAGATGGGGAACAATGGCCCCTTTATGACTTGTGGACGTCAACACCCAGAATTCCTGAACCAAAATGGCTGGCTCAGGAATTCTGGGAGTTGAAGTCCACAAGTCCTAAAAGGGCCACCATGTTCCACCCTTACCTTAACAGCTGTTGTTTCCTCATGTATCTTCACCTTCTTTTCCCATTCATGTCTCCTCCTGGGATCTAAGCCAGAGTCTCCCTATCATTTTCCAAAGATTTGAGCCATTCCTTTCCTCGTGATTCTCCAAGAAATCCAACCTCTTTCCCCGTCCCTTGTTCTCGTCTTCTAGCAGGGAGTAGTATCTTCTAAAAATCTCATCACCTGAAAAACAAAGAACACTGTTCCACCAGCTTAGCAACACTTTGTTTGTTGATGATCCTCAAACATAGGCCCAACTGCTGTTTTTTAGAGAATTCAAGGTGGTGTGATGAACTAGGGAGTGATGGGGTGGCCTAGATGGGGAGCTCTGGCCTCACAATCAGGAGGCTGTGAGTTTGATCCTAGGTAGAGGCAGATATGTCTATCTCTGGTCACGTTGAGAATATATCTGCTGAGCAAAACTCCGCTCTGGCAACAAGAAGGGCAGTCAGCCAGTAAACACTCAGCTCCATTCAGTTGCCCCAACTCCACCTCGCAAGGGATTATGGGGTCATTAAAAGAAGAGGAAGGTGGTGTGAAATAGGAATTGCTACTCAGAAAGTCCAAACCCATCACTGAACCAAATTTTGCGCATTGTATTCTAAAGCGTTTTGAACCAGTGATGAAAACGAGACAGAGAAAAATGTCACAACTGGTTCTCCCAAAAATGGTGTGAACTGGCTGAATCCCACCACTGATTGCAGGATGAAGTCATGTGAGACCTCAAGATTTGTACAGATATTATTCAAGAAGACACATCTGGATTAAGTATTAGTCACAGCAAGAGGACACCTTCCTTAAGTTGGTGGGCTTCTATAGGAGATTCAGCCCACAAACAAGCCTCCCCCCAGCCTTGTTTCCACCTGGGTTGGAAAGCCCAGTGGAATTCTGGGAGTTGTGGTCCAATCGTGCCTGCAACATGTTTGGTTGAATGTGCTGGCACATCAGCAGGACTCCGGATTAAGTATTAACTGCAGGAATGGTCCATGGAAATGGATGCCCTTGTCCGCCTTCCTCGCGCAAATTCTAGGCCATGGAAGGGTTGAACTTCCCTCTGTTGCTTTCGTTTTGTCTGACCTCTGATTTTGCGCCATGTTCTCATCCCTGTCTCTTTATTTTTTTAGGAGATGAACTGCCGGGTACCAAGATGCAGAAACCAGAGCTTCAGTATCAGGAAGACGAGAGAGAAATTGTGGAATTTGTCCCCAAATTGGATCACACGTAAGATATGGGGAGGGGGGGCTACACAGGTAGCCCTCGACTTATAAGAGTCCATTTAGTAAACGTTCAAAGTTACAACAGGGCCCAAAAAAGGGACTCATGACCATTTTTCACACTTATGACCATTGCAGCATCCCCAGAGTCACATGATCAAAATTCATATGCTTGGGTAACTGATTCATAGTTATGACCGTTGCCGTGTCCCAAGGTCATGTGAAGATCACCTTTTGTGACCTTCTGGCAGGCAAAGTCAAGGGGGAATCCAGATTCACTTAACAACCGCTTAACCATTTGGCAGCCTTCCATTGTCGTAGAGCACAAATTTTGCAGGCCCAACTTCTGCTAAATGAGATGATCCAGCACAGGGGTGAGCTTCAAAAATTTAGCAACCAGTTCTCTTCCCAGTTGCTGGGTCATCATGGCCATGATGGTCATGGCCTGGTCGGCCTCCTGCACCACTGCCCTTATGGCCTATTTCAGTCATGCTGTTAAGCCCTTGGAGGTAGGGCTTCAAGGAAGGCCAGACTGCACCCTGTTTTCCCAACACTCTTCTTCCTGTTTTAAATTTTGTTTTGCAACACAGAAGGGAGGAATCACCAGCTATCCCTCGAATCCCTTGCGTTACACCTGAGACGGTCCTGATCCAGGCTGAGGAACCCGAGCAGGTGAGTGTCGGCCCAACAAGGCTACACTGAGGGCAGGAGATGAAGGAGCATTTCACAGAGGCTTTGTTGATCAATTACCTGTTAGTCCAGGGGTGTCCAACCTTGGAAGTCTAAGAATTGGGAACTTCAAGTCCCAGAATTCCTCAACCAGCCAGGCTGGCTTGGGAGTTCAGGGAATTGAAGTCTACATGTCTTCAGGTTGGACGCCCCTAGGTGGTCAACCCTGAAGCTGACCATTTTGAGGCTTCAGTGTTGTCATACTGGAGCTGAGGGATAGGGAGGGGTCAGGGGTGGGCTTCAAAAATTTTAGCAACAGGTTCTCTGCCCAGTTGCTGGGTGGGCAAAGTGTGTGCATGCGCACAAAGCGCGCCCACCAAACCACACCCACTGAACCGGTGGTAACACTTTTTGAATCCCACCACTGAGGTGTGCACCCCTTTGTGGCAGAGGCTCCAGAACCTCTGGGTTCCAAGATGGCAATAGGAAGAGTTTGCATGAAGTGGAGTTGGGATGAAGAGTGTTTGTAGTGGAAAATGGCACCAGGGGGAAGGAGGTGAAGGTGATGGAGACTCTGGCATGGATTGGCAAGGTCTAAACCTCTGTTTAATAAGAGACCCATTTCTGTTCCATCTAGCCTTCCAAGGAGTTTGATGAAGAGTCCCTCATCCCAAGCAGTCCTGCCACAGAGACCTCTGACAACATTAGTCCGGTAGCCAGCCCTGTCCACACAGGGTGAGTCATCTCTTCCCACCTCAACCCCTTTATGAAGTTGTAGGAAGGATCTCATGTCATCATGTGACAAGATAGTTGCCTGTAGACTTCCTCTTCCTCTTCCTCTTCCTCTTCCTCTTCCTCTTCCTCTTCCTCTTCCTCTTCCTCTTCCTCTTCCTCTTCCTCTTCTTCTTCTTCTTCTTCTTCTTCTTCTTCTTCTTCTTCTTCTTCTTCTTCTTATTCCAACACTGAGCATAGGCAATTCTAGCAGCCGTTAGGATATGTAATATTATATATTTTATATTTTTCCCACATTTCTTTTTAAATGTCCCTAACAGAAATAATTCTGGTTCCAAATCTATTTGTTCCTTGAGGATCTCTTGCAATGTTATTTTCTTATTGGTGGTCCAAAGCATTTGCCATTTAGCCAATTCAATATTATAACTGGGTTTTTTTTGCCCATGCCACCATTATTTCTTTTGCATGTTGCCTGTAGACTTCTGATGACGCTTCTTTTGGTGGTGGTGTCTGTCTTCTTCTCCCCTCCCAGGTTCCTTGTAAGTTTCATGGTAGATGCCCGTGGAGGGTCCATGCGGGGCAGCAGGCACAATGGTCTTCGCGTCATCATTCCACCCAGGACGTGTGCAGCACCAACTCGCATCACCTGCCGCCTGGTCAAGCCCCAGAAGCTACCAGCTCCACCCCCTCTGGCCGAAGAAGAAGGACTGGCCAGCAGAATTATTGCTCTGGGCCCTGCTGGAGCACAATTCCTCAGGTGAAAGCTTCTTCTCCAGATGTTCTCCACCCAGGTGTCCCAGTTCCTGGCCAGCTTTGTGGCTGTCACATGTGAGACTCGTGCCCTGAAGTGTTTCTTGGATGCCAGGGCTGAAGGACAGCCCTCCCTCCTTCCCTTCCAGATCTGTTCTCCTTTCTGAGAACAGAGACTTCACATAGATGTTACAATCTTTTTATTTTGACGGTTGTATTAAAAAGAGGTTTATTTATTTATTTTATTTGTCAAGCAAGTATTAGATAACAGGTACAAGTATAAACATGATTATGAATACAGGAAATAGGTATGAATAAAAGGGGACAATAGGACAGGGACTATAGGCACGATTGTGCACTTATGCACGCCCCTTACACACCTCTTAGGTATGGGGTGAGGTCAATAGTGGATAGTTTGAGGTAAAGGAGTGGGGGTTAGAGGATGTAACAACAGAGTCAGGCAGTGCATTCCAGGCATTGACCACTCTGTGGCTGAAATCGTACTTTCTGCAATCAAGTTTGGAGTGGTTTACCTTGAGTTTGTATCTGTTGTGTGCGCTTGCATTGTTGCAGTTGAAGCTGAAGTAGTCATTGATGGGTAGGACATTGTAGCTGATTATTTTGTGTACTATGCTTAAGTCCTACCATAGGTGGCATAGTTCTAGGTTGTCCAAGCCCAAAATTTCAAGTCTGGTGGTGTAGGGTATTCTGTTGCAAGCAGAAGAGGACTCTTCTCGTGAAAGATCTCTGGACTTTCTCAAACTGTATTAATATCTGATATGTAGTGAGCTGGCTGGTATTGAAAATGGATCGAGTGGAGGCTTTGGTAGGAGAGCATTTTTTAAAAATTCATATTCATATCCGCCCTTCTCCGGAGACTCAGGGGGCTTACAATTTTGGGATACAACCCATGTGCTCAGCAATAGCCTTCCTTCCATTGTATACGCCTGCTTATTACTAAGCGGCATTTTTACAAGGTCAGCTTATTGCCCCCAACAATCTTGGGTCCTCAATTTACCTACCCTGAGAGGATGGAAGGCTGAGTCAACCTTGAGCCTGGTGGGATTCGAGCCTGCACTAATTGCAGGCAGCTGGAGCTAAGTGCTAGGCATTTAACAGCCTGCACCACCATGCAAATGCAATGATACAGAGAGGTGTCCCGATGCCTCAGAATTCCTACAGCCTTGGTACTTGGCGTCTGTAGAGATTCTCAGTCCTCCAGGTCATGATTGTCCCAAAGGTGCTTTTTCAGGAGACAACTGGACTTTCATGTTTTTTTTCTTTTGAAGAGAAGCTTCTTCAGCTCTGACAGGATGGGGAGGAATGGAAGGATTTATCTTCCTTGCAGACAGCTGGTCATTTGCATCCTTTTAGAGGGTTGTTGAGGCCACTTGGAGGTTTATTTGTGTCCTTAGGGTCACCTGAGTAGTGAAAATGGTTCCTGTAGCCTGCAATTTTTCCCCTCTGGAAATCCATTCCTACTCCCACCCCATTCAAAAGGGGATCAACAAAATCTAGTCAACTAAATTTCAACACTAAATTGGTGCCAGATAAGGGTCAATGGGATTCAAGAGGAGTTGGACTTGAACTGTTTGTGGCCATGTAATGATTCTAGGCAGATGACTCGCTTAACCCCGCCTCCCAGCTCTACCAGTTTTTTTCTCCTACATGCAGCCACCAAGAAGGAAAAAGCTGGTTCCTGGTTCTTGTACTCCACAATTCTTTTTCCTCTGGAAACCCATTCCTTATTCCCACACCATTCAGAGGGTGCTCATCCCAAATTGTGCAGCTAAAAGTCTGTAGAGGTTCTCAGTCATCCATGTCATGGTTCTCCCAAAGGCGTCAAAAGTTCTTCAGAGCTGAAGAAGCTTCTTGGATGAGAAGTGAAATGTCTTCAAAGAAAAAACTAGGAAGTCCATCTGCTTCCCGAAAAAGCACCTTTGGTACTGGAAAAGGCTTTGTTCTCAACTCTTGGTGAAGACAATGGCCATCTAATCGGCTTCTTAATTCTCTTGTAGCCCTGTGATTGTGGAAATCCCCCATTTTGCCTCGCACGGCCGTGGTGACCGAGAACTGGTGGTGCTACGTAGTGAGAATGGGTCTGTATGGAAGGAGCACCGCAGCCATTACGCAGAGAGTTACTTGGACCAGGTCCTCAATGGGATGGATGAAGGTAGGGACATCTACCTGGAGGACATCAACTTGCATAGGGACTCCAATGAGATTCAAAGATTGAGGAGCTATGACAAAATGACAAAATGTCACAACTGCTTGCCTGAAACCCATCTCTGGACCCATCTCTTTCTCCTCCTCCTCCTCCTCCTCCTCCTCCTGGAGTTGAAGTCCACTCCTTTTTTTTTTAATAATTACATTTATATGCCGCCCTTCTCCGAAGACTCAGGCTGACTTACAGTTTGAGGTACAACCCAGTGTGCTCAGCAATAGCCTTCATTCCATTGTATATGCCTGCTTATTACTAAGCGGCATATAAAGTCTGATGTTGTGACCCTTTAATTAATTATATTACTATGATAGTTGTTGAAGTCCCACCGGTTCCCTCGTGATCTGTGGAATCTAAAACTCCTCAGTTGCTCTTTTACAGAATTGGAAAGTCTGGAAGAATTGGAGAAGAAAAGGATTTGCCGTATCATCACAACCGACTTCCCCTTGTACTTTGTGGTCATGTCCCGGGTGTGCCAGAACTGTGAGTTGATTGGCCCAGAAGGGGGCTGTCTCCAGAGTTCGTTGGTGCCCATGGTCCAAGCCACCTTTCCTGAAACGGCAGTCACCAAGAAAGTCAAGTTGGCTCTGCAGGTACTGAATGATGGCCAGTCAGACATTGTGGTTGCTTTCATGAAACCTTCTTGATTCATTTACTGGATTGATTCATTTTATGGGTTTCAACAATATTGAACCCAGTCTTTACCAAATGGGATGGACTTGTAATATTTCCTTCCTTCCTTCCTTCCTTCCTTCCTTCCTTCCTTCCTTCCTCCCTCCCCCTCCCTCCCTCCCTCGTCTGTCTGTCTGTCTATCTATCTATCTATCTATCTATCTATCTATCTATCTATCTATCTATATCTATCATCTATCATCTATCTATCTATCTATCTATCTATCTATCTATCTATCTATCTATCATCTATCTATCTGTCATCTATGTATCTATGCATGTATCTATCATCTATGTATCATCTATCATCTATTATCTCTGTAGCTATCTATCTATCTATCTATCTATCTATCTATCTATCTATATCTTCTATCTATCATCTATCTATCTATCTATCCATCTATCTATCCATCTATCTATCTATCTATCTATCTATCTATCTATCTATCATCTATCTATAGGCCTTTCCAAGACCTTCCTGGTTTTTGGTCTTTCTCTTGCAGGCTCAGCCAGTGCCTGATGAGTTGGTGACCAAACTCCTGGGGAACCAGGCAACCTTCAGCCCAATTGTGACGGTGGAACCACGCCGTAGGAAATTTCACCGACCTATTGGGTTGCGCATTCCCTTGCCCCCATCCTGGAGAGAGAGTCCCCGAGACAGCGGAGAAGGCGATACCACCAGCCTGCGCCTCCTCTGCAGTGTTATAGGTGAGCAGGGACCTCTGAGGGTGTCTAAGAGACAGCATCTCTTCCCATGTTGCTTCTTCATTGCAAAGTTGGGGGGGACCTTGGGATTTGGAAGCTGAGCTTTGGGGAATTTGGACATCCTCTGGCCATTGGTCTTCATGGTCCTCTTTTACTTCCAACCCATGATGCTCCATTACATTGAGGACACAAGCAATGCCGTCTCTTGTAAACATCTTCAGAATAATTTCACATGATGCCAACCCTTCAAGTGTTGTGGCCTGCCAGTGGCCAGTGGAACTGGTGGCAGACTTGGACAGTGAGGAGGTTGGGGAGGAACATGAGCCAGTCCTGGAGTCTGGGGAAGGCTCTGACGAGGGCTCTGCGTCGGAGGCAGAGATGGGGACAGGGCTTTCGAACAGTTATAAGCTGCCTTCGGAGTCAGAGATCAGTGGGGAAGAAGAACAGCTGGAGCCTGTTCCCAGTGTGCGCATGCACAGAGCTGCCAGAAGAGGGGAACAGTTAAGGAACAAGGGTCGACTCCGGAGTAAAGGCACAGGTGGCCGGTGAATGGCCCCTCCCATAGGGAATAAAGAGGAACGAAAAGGGAGTGGGGTTTGCAGGAATCAATTAGTTCAATTCATTAGAGTGAAGTTCTGTTCCTGACTTCTTGCCAAGTATTTCTTTGGACGGTGTTGTGCTTGGAAGATATCAGCCTTGCAGCTCTCCAAGCCTGATAAGGTCTGTGGTTGTAATTCACCCTTGAAAGAGTGTTTGTCGAGACTTTGCTGGATGTGAATGATAGGAATTCACATTAGCCTAATAAAAAGGGGTTTTGTCGGGACAAGGAGTCTGCTTCATGGTTTGGTGAAGCCTAAGTCAGAACATCAAGGTAGACCAAACTAGGAAACCAAAGTCATGCAGGCCAATCTTGTTAAGTGACGACTACCTGTATTGTTTTGATAGTGGCTCTCCCTCCTGTTCCTCAAGGTCATTCTTTCTTCCCATTACATCATGCGATAACAGATGATTCAGTGGAATTGTTTGGAGACAAAAGCATTCTACCTTTGGAAGGAAATCACAGGAGGGAAATGGCAGGTTGGCTAAGGATTCAGGAGAAATGCTACCACTAGAAGCTAAAACCAGATAAAGGACCAAAATGAACGAGAAAGAAGCTTCAGTATTTTTCCCCATCTTGTCCAATCAGCTCCAATTTTAGCACTAGCCTTTTCTAGGAAGCTGGGACAAGTAACGGGAGGTCACTCCGTTACACGGTGCTAGGGATTCGAACCGCCGAACTGCCAACCTTTCTGATCAACAAGCTCAGCGTCTTAGCCACTGAGCCACCACGCCACCCCCCACACAAACACATACACACACAGAGAGACAGTATATATATTTCTGTGCCAGTTGCAGTAGGCAACTCTTAGTAACATCAGGCAGGGCTGGCCAATTGGCCTCACACCAAGCTGAGCTTCTGTATCAAATTTCTAGAATCAAACCGAGGATCAAAATACGCTCCATCAGTTCTCCCCACTTTCTTTTCTCAGGAGGAACTGCGCCAGCACAATGGGAGGACATCACCGGGACCACAAAATTACTTTACGCCGACGAGTGTGCAAATTTCACCACCAACGTGTCAGCCAGGTGAATTGGAGGGAAGGCTTGGGAGAAGGTGTTGGGTGGCACCTCGGGGACCACAAGCTACATCTCATAAGGCCACAGGGGATGCAACGTACAATGCAATGGGGCTGGGTTGACCAGCCCTTTGGATGTATTTGGTGTAATCCAGTGTCAGCGTTCCAAGTAACAACCTCCAAATTAAAAGACTCCAAGACTGTCATCTTCTCAAAGATCCAATTTATTAGAGATGTCATATTGGCACAACTGAAGAAAACCCGAATCTGAGGTTTCCGGATTTTCCCTAGCGCAAAGAGAATTCAAAATCCAACCCCTGCACCTAATAGTTCATCACATGGTCCAATCATTACTTTGATCCAACTGGATACTATCCCCTAGTCACCCCCCTCCAGGTGCAGAGTAACATGTCCTTGACTCTCTCAGAAAGAAATGTTGTTGTGGCTAATCTTCCAACGTTCCTTGAAATCCTCCTCCCAAATTCCCAGACATTGAATGTGGCAGCCCAGAAGCCTCAAAGAAAAATGGCTTCCAAGCGGACACCAACATGTTTGGAGGATATTCAGTTGGGGAAGGAAACCCTAAAAAAAACACAAAAGAGAATGATACATGTTGTACCACTCTACAAAACTACAAAACTAAGAGTCAGGGTTCCAACTGATGAACCCAACCAAAGCAAGCACAATCAGGATGGTCCAATCTCTTTAGGCAGAACTTTATTGAGCACATCGTTTTGACACTGTGATGACCCAAAGGGGCATGGCACAAAAGCAACGAAGTCACAAAAGTAGGTAAAGTCCCTTTAATACCTCCAACGTGGCCTCCGATGTCCAGTTATCTTTGGCTGGAGAAAATAAAACTCTCCCAAGAACAGTTTTTAAAGGGAAGAAATTCAGTCCGAACCCAAAGTACATCTAAATGATAAACAAAAACCAACGCAAGTCATGCTGCAGCAATTAATGAGACAGGGCAGGATAAAGAATTGCAGACTTCAAAAGATAATGAGACACACACAGTTGGGAGGATGCCAGAACCTTGTCAAGCAGACTTGACAAACCAAAATAATTCATGCTTTGCTTCCAGCAAGGTGCTGTGCGCAAACACCCTTTTTAAATCCTGTTTTCCCAGCTGCAACTAATGAAGGGAATCAGGGCCCTTTTCTCCCCCGTAACTCATGTTGCTCCCTTCTCCATTCCTCACTGCGTGCCCTAGGATGAAGAGGGGGTGGGCCTTGGTCTTCCTCTGAATGACCAGCTGGACTGTGCCCTTCCCCAATTTCTTCCACAGCCAACAGAGCTACACTCCCCCTCCCTAGCTGCTTGACCTCCCTTTCGGAATCAGATTCCAACAGGGGCATGACAGGCACGTTTGAAGGCAAAACTAGATTTCCTGTGTGAACCCCTATAGCTAAAGTTCAAATCCACCCCCTGCCCCCGTTAGCTCAGGTCACATTGTCCAATATGGTTTCGGATATTATTGTTGGAAAGTCTTTTTTTGGGGGTAAACACTTGCCAAAATGTCCTTGGTTCTCACACTGACATCTTGATGTCTGGGCCATTTTCTATCTCCCCTTTCCTTCCCCCCATAGTTCATTAGCAAACTGAGATGCGACAATCATTGCAAAAGCAAAAGCCTTTTGAAACTTGACCCTAGGCAGTATCGCCATTGAGTCAAGCTTGACTCCTGTTGATTCCATAGAAATGTCTGTGTTGTTTTCTTGGCAACCAAACAGTGGTGGTTTGCTCATCCTTGGCATATTCTGGTGGTCTCCCATCCTAGTATTGCTTCACTTTTTCCACTACGTAGGTTCTGGCTGGCAGACTGCCCGCGCACAGCCGAAGCCGTCCATTTTGCCACCTTGTTATACAAGGAGCTGGCAGCGGTGCCCTACATGGCTAAGTTTGTGGTGTTTGCCAAAATGAATGATGGGCGGGAAGGACGCTTGCGCTGCTACTGCATGACCGATGACAAAGTGGACAAAACGTTGGAGCAGCATGAAAACTTCACAGAAGTGGCACGCAGCCGAGACATTGAGGTAACTCCTCGGGGTAGGAAATGACCAGGCTGAGCCTGAAGGCAGGGTCAAAGGCATCATCAGTTTAGAGTTGCTAAGAGACCTAAGTCCAGAATTCCATGAATTCCGTTGACTCTTATCTAGCTCCAATTTGCCTTGACTGTTAGTAGTTCAGATTCCTGTGTATAGGTAGCATGAAATTAACTCGAAGTAGAATAGAATAGAATTGGAATAGAATAGAATGGAATGGAATGGAATGGAATAGAATTCTTTATTGGCCAAGTGTGATTGGACACACAAGGAATTTGTCTTCGGTGCAAATGCTCTCTGTGTACATAAAAGAAAAGAGACATTCGTCAAGAGTCAAGAATCATCAGGTACACACTTAATAATAGTCATAGGGTACAATAAGCAATTGAATCATATTAGGAAACAGTCAATATAAATCGTAAGGATACAAGCCACAAAGTTACAGTCATACAGTCACAAGTGGGAGAGGGTGGGTGATAGGGAGTGCTGAGAAGATTAATAGTAATAGTAGTGCAGACTTTGTAAATAGTTGGACAGTGTTGAGGGAATTATTTGTTTAGCAGAGTGATGGCATTTGGGAAAAAACTCTCCTTGCGTCTAGTTGTTCTGGTGTGCAGTGCTCTAAAGCGTCGTTTTGAGGGAAGGAGTTGAAACAGTTTATGTCCAGGATGTGAGGGGTCTGTAAATATTTTCACAGCCTTCTTTTTGACTCGTGCAGTATAAAAGATCCTCCATGGAAGGCAAGTTGGTAGCCATTGTTTTTTCTGCAGTCCTAATTATCCTCTGAAGTCTGTGTCTGTCCTGTTGGGTTGCAGAACCAAACCAGACAGTTATAGAGGTGCAGATGACAGAATAATTCCTCTGTAGAACTGGATCAGCAGCTCCTTGGCAGTTTGAGCTTTCCAAGTTCGCGTAGAAAGAACATACTTTGTTGTGCTTTTTGACAACGTTTTTGATGTTAGGTGTCTATTTTAGGTCTTGTGATATGATAGAACCTAGACATTTGAAAGTCTCTACTTTTGAATCCTATTTTGGCTCCTGATTTGTTGGGCCTGACACTGGGACACTTACTGGTTGCCAATCACTCCAAGGTTTAATGCCCCCTCACCCTGCCTGCCATCTTGGTTGCTTTCCAGATTTTCCAGAAGAATTACAATTAGAATTTTCTGTAATAGTCGTTTATTTATTTTTATTTGGTTGGGTTTGACTTGACTTGATTTGATTTTGGTGCCACCCAACTCCGAACTAACTCTGGGTGGCTGATGATCGCCCGGAGAATCTTACTGTGGTCTTTCGCAGGTGGCCGAAGGCATGCCACTCCACATGGAGCTTTCTGGGAACCTGCTGCCAATCAAGAAGGCCGCCCAGCAACGGAGCTTCTTGTTCCAGTCATTCCATGAGAATCGCCTCATCATCCCAGTTAAGGTAATCAGCAAACGTTTTGGAAACCTGGGGTTGTCTCTGGTTGCTCTTGATGGCTCTCTTCCCAGGTAAGAATGACAGCAGAGTCTATAACCATATCCTTGAGGTTTTTTCAAAGCTCAGCATCTATAGAAGGAGGAGTTACCTTGGCTTGGTTGGGCCTCCACCAAGCAGTTACTTTATTGTAAGTAGACATTTCAGAAAAAAAGCTAAGCTTGAGTCACTTCAGAATAACTGAACAGAATAACAGAATTGGGAAGAACCTAGGCAGTCTTCTAAGTAGGGGGCTCCAACCTTGGCCACTTTAAGACCTGTGGACTTGGAAATTGGAAAAACGAGGAGGAAGTGATTAAGAAAATAATGGAATGTGCAGAAATGAGTCAATTAACATTGACAATTAGAAGAATATTTGAAGATATGGGATTTATTTTATCAAGGGCTAGATAGAAAAGTAGGAAGTTGAACTATAATACAATAGCAATGATAGGTTATAACTGATGATTACAGAATGAATTATAACATGAATTAAAATTAGTAAGAATTGAGAGGACAATGTGGATTTGAAATTAAAGTCTAATAATGATGTAATAATAATATAATATGACATGGAAAGCTGACTAATGCAATATGAATGTAAACTTAAATTTAGGAAGAAAAGACTGTAGATTTTGTGCGCAAGAAATATGTACCAACCGACGCACTGTATAATTGAAAGAAGGTTTTACTTGTTGTTTTATGTTTGTGTTTGTCTGTGTTTGTTGTTAAAAAAAAGAGAGACTTGTGGACTTCAACTCCCAGAGTTCAGGGAGCAAAAAGCTGGCTGAGGAATTCTGGGAGTTGAAGTCCACAAAGTAGCCAAGATTGGAGATCCCTGTTCTTAGAGCAACCCCCTGCTCAAGCATACTATTTCAGACAAATGCCTGGCACCCCTTCTTATACTTCAGTGAATTAGGGAGGCCTCTGTTTGAGACATTTTCAAATATCTGGATATTCTGGACTTTAACAATGCTTTGGCCCTCTTGGTTTAAGCCTCAGCACCTGTAAATCTCCATCAAGATAAGAGAATAATAGAGTTGAAAGGGGCCTTGATGGTCTTCTAGTTCACCCCCTGCTCAAGCAGGAGACCCTATGCCATTCCAGACAAATGGCTGTCCAATCTCTTCTTGGAAATGTCCAGTGATGGAGCACCTACAACTTCTGGAGACAAGCTATTCCAGTGGGGAATTGTACTCGCTGTCAGGAAGAGAACAATTAACTCTCACTACAGTTGGAAGTAGTTTCCTTGACTTCGGCCAGGGAAGGGAAGAGGTCATACTATTATTTTAACCTTGAGGCTCAGCAGCTGTTTGGAGCAAAAATCAGGGCCAGGAACATGGTTGCAAAAGGATTAAAGGATCAAGGAAGTGCAGTTATGATGAGCAGGAGACTGAAACCTGTATCCTACAAGGGGAGACCGAAGGAGGTTTAGTCTCTAGGAAAGACAACTGAAGAGAAGATGATAACTACTGTGTTTCTTCCCCCCCCAAAAATAGGACCTACCCCAAAAATAAACCCCAGCCTGTTTTTTAAACACGTGCGCCTAATATAAGCCCTACCCCCAAAATAAGTTGTGTTGCTTGTCATCCAAGAAGCTCATCCAAAGAAAAATGAGAAAGTCCAGGTTGCCTCTTGCAAAAACACCTTTGGGACAAATGTGACAAGGACAACCGAGAATCTCTATAGACATTTAGCAATGCAGAGCTGAAGAAGCTTCTTGGATGGGAAGTGAAACATCTTCAAAGAAAAACCAAGGAAGTCCAGTTGTCTCTTGGGGGGGGGAAGCACCTTTGGGACAACCAGAAAGGAAAGTAAAATGAGAAAGATGGGCCTGAGAGCAAGGCAATGGAGGATTGTGGAAGACAGGTGATATTTTGATCTGCTTCTTGAAGAACTTTCACGGGTTCCCTCTGGTCTTCTGAAATGTAGGTGAGGGACAGTAGCCGGGAAGCCAGTGGCTCTTTGTCTTTCCTACGCAAGCCCATGAAGTATGAAGAGCTTCAGCACGTGTTGTGCCATCTGAATGTCACCATGCCACCCTGTTCCAAGGTGAGTAAATCCACCTTCTCGTGTCCTACCCTGCCCATATTCCATTGCTTTTGTGTTGTATCCTAGTCCTTTTGGCTTGCTGACACAAGGACAGCCTCAGGGTTCAATCCCCTTGCAAGCTTGCAGAGCAGGGGTGGGATCAAATTTTTTAACCACCGGTTCTGTGGGCGTGGCTTAGGTGGTGGGGTGGCTTGGTGGTCATGTGACTGGGTGGGCATGGCTTGGTGGTCATGTTATTGGCTGGATGTGGCCATCTCAACATCACTCACATCGAGGCATGCATCTCCTCGCCTGGCCTCTCAGGACTATGGGGATGCTGCAACAGTCAGTGTGAAAAATGGTCATAAGTCACTTTTTCAGTGCCATTGTAACTTTGAATGGTCACTCCACACAAGCAAAGTACCAGCAAAGGAAGGGAAAAAACTCCAGAGAAGTTCCTGAGACAGGAAGTCTAGTCCTGCCAAGAATGTAATAAGGGTCAACGGAGAGGCAGTTTCTGTAAGCAACACCAGAATGTTTCCTTCCTGCCTTCCTTACAGGATTAGCCCAGTAATTTCTTCTAACAACCGGTTCTCTGAACTGCTTAGAATGTTAACAACTGGTTCTAGTGAATAGGTGCAAACTGGTAGAATCCCACCCCTGTTGCAGAGATATAATTCCCTGCAATGCAGCCAAGTGGTGTAGATCTACAGCTGTCAGATTCTGATGAAAGATCAGCAATGGTGCATTTGTCCCTAACTCCACTGCCTAGCTCCCTTGAAAACATGGAAAGGAGCATGGTTTTGAGGAGGGGGAGTAATGTGATGGAGGATGTACCTGGAGAAGGAATGGGTAATTTTGCAGGGAGGAGGCAGTGCATTCCAGAGATAAGCCCAAATTAAAATACTGCACAGTCCCAAGGTAGATGAGGGAAGAAGAAAGAAGTTCAGAGTAGCCACACTCTACATTCCCCCAGGGCTTATCTATTAGTATTGATCATCATCATCATCATCTTTTAATGACCCCATAATCCCTTGCGGGGTAGAGTCTGGGCAGTTGAATGGAGCTAGCAGAGTGTTTTAATGGCCGGATGCCTTTTCTGTCACCAGAGTGGGGTTTTGTTCAGCAGATATATTCTCGTCATGCCCAGGGAGAGAGATATCTGCCTCTGTCTAGGATTGAACTCACAGCCTCCTTTATAGCTCAGGGCTGAATTGTGGGGCCCTTAGTGCTCTCACAGCTTGGGGGTTTTCTTGTAGACATTTCATTACTAAACTGGATAACATTATCAGCACCGATGATGTTTGGAAATGAAACATCTGCAAACAAAAATATTAAAAGAGTGTAACATTGAATTATTATTTGTGGCAAGGTATGGGGAGAATTTATTCTTGTAAGACAGTGCTAGAGAATTCCAGAACATTCCCATTCTCTAGATCACCATCATTCAGTGGTTCTGAGCGCGAGCCAGCTGTTTACCAGGGAATCGTGGTTTTGAACAGTTTGTGGTATTTGGACATGGTTTGTCTGCAAAATAGGCCTCTGAAGGACCATATCTGGAACACCATGAACCAGTTTTATTTTGGAGACTTAACTTCTAGACGAGAGAGAGAGAGAGGGAGGGAGAGAGAGAGAGAGAGAGAGAGAGAGAGTGCCTCCCTTTCTCCTACTGAATAGGATTGAGGTGGCTTGGAAAAGAATTGGAACATTCCAGAGATCTCTGGACCATTCCTTCTAAGAATGGTAGGCTTTGGCCAGACTTGTTCCAGATCACTACCTAATGCTTGCTGTGAACACCAGCATTCCTCAGCAAGCAAGCTCATGGAACAAGGAAGCAAAGGAATGCCATGGATATCTCCCAACATCAATGTTCTCAGATCCTTGGCCATGAGATGTCCCAGGCTGGTGGCAGAAATGTCTTTCACAGACATGGCGTTCAGCCGGTTCAGCCCGGTTCTGGCGTACCGGTAGTGTTCTGACCCAAACGTGGTTCCAAGAGAGCAAACACAAGACAAAGGCAGCAGCACAACCTTTTAATGTTTCATCTATGAATCCTGTTTCTTCACAGATAAAAGGCTGCTTCCAACTAATTAGCTCTGACAAGAAAGAGTCTTGCCAAGTTTTTGCAAGGCTGCCAAAAAACAACAGATGAGAAATAGTTTACAACACAAGAGTCTTCAAATACCAACTGTAATGTCCACGAGGCTGAGTTTCAAAACGTCTTTGCTTCCTGCAAAGAACGTTCGCTTCACAGCTGGCTTTTATCTTCTTGAAGGAGGGGCTATTACCTTGCAGGCTTACTCCCGAGTTGCCCGTGCTGTTGTAGCTGCTCTTTCCTCCAAGCAATCCTGTGCGCATGCACACTTGGCACAGGCTCCTCGGGAATCTCCTCATCACTGCTGCCAGCCCCCACAATCTCTGAAGGCAGCAGTCCACTCCCCAATGGTCCTGGCCCCTCATCTGAGTCCTCGCTCTCCTCAGCTGTCCGCACCTGCTGCTGGCTAACCACAACAGGTAGCGGAAATTTTGGCTAGTTCGGAGAACTGGCAAATACCACCTCTGGCTGGCCCCGTCCACCCACTCCCACCCTATCCTGTCCTATATTCCCTTGTCTTTTAGCTCAACTGATTCATGCAGCAGAGTCCATGCCTCAGCTGAGCTAAAAAACAGCTGAGCTAAAAAACAGCTCACCTCACCAAGTGCTGACAGAGTGCGGTTTTTCCATTGCTGCGCGCGTTTTCATTGCTGCGAAGGGCGCTCTCATAGAACTGGTGGGAAAACATTTGGAATCCCACCACTGGTTTTGCATTTTTGACTATTTGTTGTGTGTGTGTGTGTGTGTGTGTGCTCCTCTCACACTTATGATGCTGAACCATCTCAAACCTTTCCTTGTTCTCCCAGACTACTGGCACTGAAGAGCGAAGGAGAACATTGACGCCGCTTGCCCTGCGAGAGAGATACAGCCTTCTCAGTGACAGCACTCTGGGTAAGGGGCAGTGGTGGGATTCAAGCGGTTGTTAACTTTCTGAGCAGGGGACAAGACCCCAGCGATGCCAGTTGGACAGAGCCTAAAACTTCGTTTCTCTTTGCTAGACTCTTAACCTTGAAGTGGGTCAAATGAAGTTGCCAGTTTGAGGGTTTGTAAGCTGGAAAGCTTAGCCCAAGGCATGATTTCCCACCAAGGATGGGTAACACCAATAAGTAGGTAGATGTTTTAGATGTAATCAGACACCGGGCACATACTATCACATGTTGAAAAAAAAGAAGAAGGTACTCAGCCTGTTTTGGATCCAGGTTAGTGCAAGGCCTATGCAGAGGCTCAGGGAGGGTGAAAAACGGGCCTTCCAGAAGTTTGGGAAGGCCGGAAATGGGCCTGTTTCTGGCTTCCAGAGAGCCTCCAGAGCCCGGGGAGGCCAATTTCGTCCTCCCGGAGGCTCAACAAAAGCCTCCGGAGTCCGGGGAGGGTGAAAATGCTCCCCCCTCTCTGTGGTGCAGGAGGCTGATTAGCCCACACCCACCATGGCCATGCCCACCCAGCAGCCGGGCAGAGAACTGGTTGCTAAATTTGTTGAAGCCCATCCCTAGTTGGAATAGTCAGGTGATTTCATTAAGGAAAAAAAGGTAGGTAGCCTTGTGCATCTTTCCTGTCCGCGCCCTCTCGGGAAATGATCTGTTCAGGTGCTTTTAAATTTATTTTTAGGAAAATATTTGCAAAATGTACACACACACACACACCCCATTCCAGGAACAATATGATAACCACGCTTGAATTGTTTCCTTGTTTTCCAGTCATGGGCCAGCATAAAATTAGTAACCGTCATTCTAAAGTAGAGGTAAAAAAAAAATCATATTGATAAGACTAAAATCAGGTAAAAATAAAATTACAAATGTAAAATTACAAAGTACGGGAATTAAAATCCAGGAGAAACCCATAGATTTATAATCAATTTTACAATCAATATTCAAAATGCTATATAGACAATTAAGGACGCAGGAATTCCTAAACACTATGAGAATGTAAAGCTAAGCTAATTTACACGGAATGTCACCATTCCAACTAACCAACTCCAAACCAAGAGACTCCGAGACATACATTTCCTCAAACTTGCATTTTATTAGAGTTGTCATATTGGCACATCTGGGAAACCTGAAGCTGAGGGTTCCGGGTTTTCCATTCCCAAAAGAAAATTCAAAGATCCATCCCCTGCACCCATTGGTCCATCACATCTGTCCCAATCAAATCTTCATCCCAACTGGAGACATTCCCCCATTCACTCCCCTCCAGGTGCAGGGCAACATGTCCTTGACTCTCTGAGAAAGAGTGTTGTTCTGTCTAATCTCCTACCTCACTGTGGAATCCCGCCTCCCAAATTCCCAGGCTCTGAAAGTGGCAGCCTTGAAGCCCGCAAGTAAAATATGCCTTCCCAGGCTGACACTAATATTTACTGAAGTTTGCTATGGTTTGTTGGGGGTTATGTTAATTATGATGCCATCAATAGAAAACTGAAGAAGCTTCTTGGATGAGAAGTGAAATGTTTTTTGGGGGAAGAAAACCCAGTTGCCTTTTGAACAGCATCTTTGGGATAACTCCAGCAATACCTGAAGATGGAGCTGGTTGAGGTTGGCTCTGTTCCTCTCCTTCCAGGATCCCTTAACAGCACAGAGAAAGACAAGACCAACATGAAGTTGGCGGTCATTGCAGAACACTTGGGGCTCAGTTGGGCTGGTAAGTATCACTGGGGGCAAGGAGAGCAACCAAAGCCGTGTGAAATGGCAGATGTGGATCACAGGTTAGGAGGGAAAATGTTGGCAAACCCGACCACCTCACCCTGAGACTGAATTGGCTGTTGAGGTTCGGACCTTGGAGGAAGAATAGCAGTAGCAATAGCACTTATATACTGCTTCACAATGCTTTCCAGCCCTCTCTAAGTGGTTTATAGAGTCAGCCTCTTGCCCCCAACAATCTGGGTCCTCATTTTACTGACCTGGGAAGGATGGAAGGCTGAGTCAACTTTGAGCTGGTCAGGATCGAACTTCCTGACTGTGCGCAGAGTTAGCCTGCAATACCGCATTCTAACCACTGGACCAACACTCCTTCCTTCCTTCCTTCCTTCCTTCCTTCCTTCCTTCCTTCCTTCCTTCCTTCCTTCCTTCCTCCCTCCCTCCCTCTCCCTCCCTCTCTCCCTCTCTCCCTTCCTAAGCAGTAGCCCTTAGACTTCTATATTGCTTCAATGCTTTCCAGCCCTCTCTAAGCAGTTTACAAAGTTGCCCCCAACAATCTGGGTCCTCATTTTACTGACCTCAGAAGGATGGAAGGAGGATCAAACTCCTGGCTGTGGGCAGAGTTAGCCTGCAATGCTGCATTCTAACAGGAAGGAAGGAAGGAAGGAAGGAAGGAAGGAAGGAAGGAAGGAAGGAAGGAAGGAAGGAAGGAAAAAGCGAAGGGAGGGAAGAATGCAGGAAAAAGCACCTTTGGGACAACCATGACCTGGATGACTGAGGAACTCCATAGACATTTAGCAATGAAAACCAGTTGCATTCCATTCTTACCTGATGATTGAACTGGCTCATATATTGTATTCTCCCCAATTCCCTGCAGAGCTGGCCCGAGAACTTCAATTCGGAGTGGATGATATCAACAGAATCCGAGTTGAGAACCCCAACTCCCTTCTGGAGCAGAGCATGGCCCTCTTGAATCTTTGGACCAGTCGTGGTGGCCAGAGTGCCAACAGTGAGTATCAGTGATAAGTATTGGAAATGAGGGCTTCCTCTTTTGCATATATCAGAGAGATGCTTTAAAGTTTCTCCAGAGATTTTCTAAAATTGGCTCGTGTCATCAAAAGAAAAATCTTTGGGTTGCATCCTATGCAACAATGGAAGGGTGCATTGAGCCCCAATGTGATGACCCAGAGTGTAACACAAATGTAACAAAATCCAAAACATAAATAAATGTCCTTTAATGCCTCCAATTTGGCCCCACTGTTCAATAATTCTCAGTTGGAGGTAAAACGTACTCAAAAATAGTCTTCAAAAGAAAAGAAAACAGTCCGAACTTAATGAGCAGATAGAGGTGAAATAAAAAACCAAAACAAACTAGTTGCTTCGTTTGTTTGAGATTTTCTTGCTGGTAACAGGGTTGGGTCAGAACAGGGAAAGAGAAAAAGAAAGAAAAGGGGACATTTTTTTACTCTTCTTAGCACAGTACAAGATGCACACATTCCAACCTCAACGTTTTGCTTTTACACATGAATATATAACTAGCCATTCCTATAACACCAAATCTCTCTAATCAGCAAAACCAAGGTCAACGTTTTGTTTTAGAGAAAGAAGGTGACCATTCCTATTAAAGGACCATAATAAGATCAAACTCTGTTCGAGTGGGTGTTTTTCTACCATGGTTTGGGTGAGGCTCCACTTGGTTTTAGGTCTAGCTCTGATTTCCTGTTCTTAACCTGTTCTTCCTCATCCTTTGTCCAGTGGAGAGCCTTTACGCAGCCCTTCGCAACATTGACCGTAGCGAGATTATCAACATGCTGGAAGGTTCCGGGCGTCAGAGCCACAGCCTGAAGTGTGACAAACGCTACCGGCACAGAGACTATTCTGGGTCTCCCTCCCAGATAAATGGTGAGTCCCAGATCTGCTCTCTTCTGCCAGCTTCAGGTCTTTCCTGGTTGCCTCCTGTGATCACAATCCTCCTTCCCTTCTCATTCTGGACCTAATAATGAACGCTTGGCAGGAGGAACCATCTCGCTCACCAACCAGAGGGCAGTATGTATCTGAGTTCCTCCTTAATTCCTAGCCAGATCATAGTTGATGGGTTTCAACTCCCACAACTCTCTTTCTCCCCACCAACTTGGCTTCAAGCAATATTTCTCAACTTTACCAGCTTGAAGGTGTGAGAATGTCCACTCTGAGAACTTCCCTGCCAGCCAGCCACGTGTCTTAAAGCTGCCAAGGTTGAGAAACAATGGCTTAAAGGAGGATAGATTAGACCCGGGGTCTCCAAACTTGGCAACTTTAAGACTTGTGGATTTCAACTCCCAGAATTCTATGCTGGCTGGAGAATTCTGGGAGTTGAAGTCCATAAGTCTTAAAGTTGCCAAGTTTGGAGACCTCTGGATTAGACACACACCTCTGATAGAGGAACAGTCTCTATGGCATCAAAACAAGCAGACTGACAAGGGATCTAGCACCAGTCCTCCTGGGCTTTAAAAATATGTGGTTATCACTCTCCGTGGGATTTGAGTTGCTCACCCTGCTTCAAAACAGAAGTAGTAAACTGTTCCGCTGATGATGAGATGGTTTGGGAATAGCTATTGGATCCTAAAGGTGACAGAGACCAGGCTTTGGACAGTTTAAGTCTAGATGTCCTCAGTGCTGCGGGGTGATTAGTGGGTTATCAAGGGGCCCGGTTTAAGGTCTGGAGTTGCAATCCAGGTGTCCCTTTGAAGAATGGGACCTCTAACCAGTGTGAATCAAGACAGGAGTGGGTTTCAGTGGGCACTGGAGACAAAATGTAGCCAGTGGTGGGATTCCAATAATTTAACAACCGCTTCTCCGCCCTAATGATTCCTTCCAAACAACCAGTTCACCAAACTGCTCCGAAAGTTAACAACCGGTTCTCTTGAACCAGTGAAAACCGGCTGAATCCCATCACTGAATGTAGCCTGCGAGGCTCTGATGCGATTAAGATAGTGTTTAATAGGGTTTTAATTAATTAATTAATTGTTGGTTTTTAGTTGTGAGCGGCCCCGAGTCCTTTCGGAGAGGGGCAGCATACAAGTCAAATAAATAAATAAATAAATAAATAAATAAATAAATAAATAAATAGGAGGGGTGCACCCAGCTTCTCTATTGCGCTGCCATTCTTTCTCTGCCTCGTCACTTCGCGGTGTGATCTTCCACTTTCTCTCCTGCCAGAGGGGTTGCTGGTTGTACCAAGGTGGCTGGCTGGGAGGTGCCTGACATGGCACCACTGGCTTTACCCTGGTTCCCCCTCCTTCACCTCCTCCTCCTCTTCCGCCATCTGTCTCCACTGTCTCGGCCTGCCTTTTCTCTCTTGTGTGATCTGAGGCTTCCTAGAGCTGTGGCTTTGCTAACTAGCGCATGGTTTGCCCGCTTGGCCCGGCCTTTCTCCCTTTTGCATCTTCTTGCTGCCCACCCCTCTTGCCCACCCCCCACCCCCGCTACTGCTGCTGCTGCTTTCCTTCCTTGCCTTCCAGCAGTTTAACAACCCATGCCTGAGCTGAACCTGGACACACCCAAGTCTGGCTGCAGCTGGGCAGTTCTGTTTCGTGGCTGCATGGAACGATCGTCACACTCACACTGAATCCTTGGGAGAAGGGAGGCACAAGTTCTTTCGCTTCCCTGCACTTACCAGAGGTCAGCCCCTGCAGAGGTTCCTGGAATCAATAAAAGAGAACATTTGTAGCTCAGGGTTGACATGAGAGGTCCTGGGTGCCCTCTGAGCTTGGTGGTTTTCTCGCAGACATTTCCTTACCAATCTAGGTCCCATCATCAGGGCTGGTCCTTCTTCTCAGTCCTAGCAATGGTGGTGTACCTTGGTTTGGGTAATGAAACATCTGCAAGAAAATCAGCAAGCTCAGAGAGCACCCAGGACTCCTGATTCCAGGAATGTTATTCGTTTTTGTAGGGTAGAATAGCAGAACTTTGAAAAAAAACGGACTGAATTTTTCTCTGCAA
This sequence comes from Naja naja, assembly GCA_009733165.1. NCBI lineage: Eukaryota > Metazoa > Chordata > Lepidosauria > Squamata > Elapidae > Naja > Naja naja. Next base: position 2,726,976 of record CM019156.1, on the reverse strand, counting down.
CATCTTGTGCCAAGCCAAATCAAGAAGGGCTTATTTTGACTTTCCTTCTCCCATTTTCCTCCTACTCAAGACCATGTAACCTTTCTTCTGAAAGTCCCTCCCCCTTCATACTTGCCTCCTCCCTTCCTCTTTGCCAAAGTTAGAGCTCCCTTCTTTTGCACCACTTCACCCTCCTGTAATTTTTTGGTTGAAAAAAAATGCCACGATGGACAGGGTAGTTACAGAGGAGCTTCCCCACCCGCCCCAATGCTCCCTGGATGGGCCTATAATTTCCTGCAAGCAGTTATTTGTTTATTAAATGTATATGCTGCCCGGGCTCACTATTGAGTGACTCTGGATGGCTGCAAGCATTCATGGCCCTTTTGGCCATGGAAATGGTCGGTCCAGGGATTCTGCCAAAGGAGAAGTGGAGGCAGCTGCTTTGCAATGTTTAGCAAATAGGGGCCCCAAAGTGTACAATTCTGATAGATAGATAGATAGATAGATAGATAGATAGATAGATAGATAGATGATAGATAGATAGCAGTAGGTAAGTAGGTAGGTAGATAAATAGATGGATGGATGGATGGATAGATGGATAGATAGATAGATAGATAGATAGAAAGAAAGATAGATAGATGATAGATAGATGATAGATAGATGATAGATAGATAGATAGATAGATAGGATAGATATATGATAGATAGATAGATAGATAGCAGTAGGTAAGTAGGTAGGTAGATAAATAGATGGATGGATGGATGGATGGATGGATAGATAGATAGATAGATAGATAGATAAAAAGATAGATAGATAGATAGATGATGAGAGATAGATAGATAGATAGATAGAAAGATAGATAGATGATAGATGGATAGATGGATAGATAGATAGATAGATAGCAGTAGGTAGGTAGGTAGGTAGATAAATAGATGGATGGATGGATGGATAGATAGATAGATAGATAGATAGATGATAGATATATGATAGATAGATAGATAGATAGATAGCAGTAGGTAAGTAGGTAGGGAATAAATAGATGGATGGATGGATGGATGGATAGATAGATAGATAGATAGATAAAAAGATAGATAGATGATAGATAGATGATAGATAGATGATAGATAGATAGATAGATAGATAGATGATAGATAGATGGATAGATGGATAGATAGATAGATAGATAGATAGATAGATAGATAGATAGCAGTAGGTAGGTAGGTAGATAAATAGATGGATGGATAGAAAGAAAGAAAGATATATAGATAGATAGCAGTAGATAAGTAGGTAGGTAGGTAGATAAATGGATGTATAGAAAGAAAGAAAGAAAGAAAGAAAGATAGATAGATAGATAGATAGATAGGTAGGTAGGTAGATAGATAGTAGTAGGTAAGTAGGTAGGTAGGTAGATAAATAGATGGATGGATGGATAGATAGATAGATAGATAGATAGATAGATAGATAGATAGATACCGGTAGGTAGATAGATACCGGTAGATAGATAGATAGATAGAGATAGATAGAGATAGATAGATAGATAGATGGATGGATGGATGGATGGATGGATAGATAGATAGATAGCAGTAGGTAACTAGGTAGGTAGGTAGATAAATAGATGGATGGAGGGATAGATAGATAGATAGATAGATAGATAGATAGATAGATACCGGTAGGTAGATAGATACCGGTAGATAGATAGATAGATAGATAGATAGATAGATAGATAGATAGATAGATAGCAGTAGGTAACTAGGTAGGTAGGTAGATAAATAGATGGATGGATGGATAGATAGATAGATAGATAGATAGATAGATAGATGGTAGATAGATAGATAGATAGATAGATAGATAGATAGCGGTAGGTAAGTAGGTAGGTAGATAAATAGATGGATGGATGGATGGATGGATGGATAGATAGAAAGATAGATAGATAGATACCAGTAGGTAGATAGATAGATAGATAGATAGGTAGATAGATGATTGATAGATGATAGATAGATGATAAATAGATAGATGATAAATAGATGATAAATAGATAGATGATAAATAGATGGTAGATAGAGAGATAGAGAGATTCTTGTCTTGTCTTCTGGTGCTTTGGAAAATGTTGACCACCTCTTCTTTGTGGCAGCCCCTCAGATACTGGAATACTAGTCCTGTATCATGTCACCCTTACTCCAAGGAGAAGAAGCATCCATGGGGTTTCAGGGTTAAAACCACACTATAAAAAAGATGTTGAGACTCTAGAAAGAGTGCAGAGAAGAGCAACCAGGATGATGAGGGGACTGGAGGCTAAAACATACGATGAACGGTTGCAGGAACTGGGCCTGGCTAGTCTAGTGAAGAGAAGGACCAGGGGAGACAGGAGAGCAGTGTGCCAATATTTGAGGGGCTGCCACAGAGAGAAGGAAGGGGTCAGGCTATTCTCCAAAGTACCCGAAGGCCAGACAAGGAACAATGGATGGAAACTGATCAAGGAGAGAGATTCAACCTGGAAATAAGGAGGAATTTTCTGACAGTGAGAACAATCAGCCAGTGGAACAGAAGTTGCCTTCAGAAGTTGTGGGACTTTCATCACTGGAAGCTTTCAAGAAGAGACTCGACTGCCATTTGTCAGAAATGGTGTAGGGTTTTCTGCTTGGGTGGGGGGTTGGACTAGATGACCTACAAAGTCCCTTCCAACTCTGTCAATCTGTTAAAAGGAACAGACCCAGGGGCAGTTTTTCCCTTCCCCCCTCACTCCCAAACTTGATGGCATTCCATAAGAAACAACAAACAATGCTGTGCTTGTTGCTTTAACTCTATGCAGAGCCAACTTCCTGACTCTGCCCCCATGCCCAATACATAGACTTTATCCCAGAACCTTCCTCCTGCAAAGTCCCTCTTAGGAGTTCTGGGCATTGGTGTTTCTCCCCCTCCCCCACAGTCGGATTGGGAAAGTCTCATGTGAAGAGTTCAAGTTAGTGTGAGATCCACCTTGCATTCCTGGCTCCTCTTTGAAAGTCTCTGAATGAGAACTTCCCCTCGCCCTTTTCTCCCTGGTGCAAGTTTACTCCCTTTCCCCAGGTGGTGCTGGGTCCAGGAAGCGCCAATCCAACTCCATGGGTTGAAGACCCTTTGATGCGCGCAATAACCCAGAGTGTTGTTTCTCAACCTTGGAGACCTTTAAGAGGCGTGGACATCAACTCCCAGAATCCCCCCACCTCTTAAAAGTTTGCCAAGGGATTGAACAACGTTGTCCAGAGGGACAGGGCCACTGAATCCTGTCTCCCTCCCCACCCCAGTTCAGTGTGTCAGTCTGTCGTCCTCTGTCTGCCCACGCAGGTTATGCTTCGCTGCAGGACGAGCTGCTGTCCCCCGCCTCCATGCACTACGCTCTGCCTTCCCCGCTGTGTGCCGACCAATACTGGAATGAGGTGGCCATCCTGGAAGCCATCCCCATGGCTGCCAGCGAGCAGGATGCCCTCCTGGAGATGTCGGACATGCAGGTATGGTCCTCTGGGCTGACGCCCTCGCTGGTGACTGCCGAAGATTCCTCCCTGGAGTGCAGCAAGGCTGAGGATTCGGACGCCACGAGTGAAGGGCGGTTCACGGGGCAGCTGCTGGAGGATGTGCATGGCCCCGCCGACCCTCTTGGCTCCATGGACTTGGTGGAGGAAGACACAGTGGATTCAGACGCCATGAATGGCCTGATGGACATGTTAGAGCAGGAGGAAGGTCAGAGGTCAGAGGGGAGAAGGCCAGATGGCGAGCACTAAGGGGGGGCCCACTTGGGGGAGTCAGGGTTCACACTGTGACCTCTTTCTCATTCCAGGCCAGCAGAGAGTCCAAGTGGGCATCACAGAGTCGCCCACTGTTAGCCGGGTGATAGAGAAGGGCAAGGACAGGTAAGGAAACGCCCAGTTGAAAGGATGGGGAGGGGACTGGGGGGGAACTCTGAAGTTGGGCTGGCCTGGGAAAGAGAGAAGACATCTTGGATCAGTTCTGGATTGTCCCCAAGGAAATGCCCTGATTACATCTGGCAAGACCGGACTTAATTGCTCAAACAGAGGCACAGATACACAGTCACTTGTATAAATCCTTCCCTTCCCCACCATACAGTCAGACCTGAAGAAGCTTCTTGGAGCCTTAGTGAAATGTCTTCAAAGAAAAAAAACCCAGAAAGTCCAGGTGCCTCTTGGGAAAATAAAGCACTTTTGGGACAACCCGGGTGACGGAGAATCTTCACAGACCTTAAGAGACAGCAAAGTTTAGGTATTTGGGTTGGAGAAAGAGCCAGGTCAACTCCTTCCTAGAAGTTCTCAAGAGTTCTCTCTTTAATGATGTAAATAATTGCTTGCTTTTGGCAAGATTTCCATCTGTAGGTAAGGAAAAGCCAAGGAAACTGCTTGGAATGTGGGCATCATTCTGGGGTTTTCAGAGTCTGTCAAGGCCCTGTTAAATTTTTGGAAAGTGGCCATGAAATTCCAGACTAAATCTAGTGCTGTAGATTTTGTATTCTAAGGCAGAGGTCCCCAAACTTGGCCACTTTAAGACTTGTGGACTTCAACTCCCAGAATTCTCCAGCCAGCTGGCTGGAGAATTCTGGGAGTTGAAGTCCACGTGTCTTAAAGTGGCCAAGTTTGGGAACCCTTGTTCTAAGGGAATGAAGAAAAAAACAAACCAAACCCACACACTTCTCTTTCTGTCCTTAAGCTCCACCCCCAGGCCCGGCGAATGGGTAGTCGAGGGCTCCTTCACCTCCAGCTTGTCGGACTTGGGCAAAGGGGTGTCCCTGAGCCCACCGCTTCTGCGACAAGGGCTGTCGTCTTACAAGTTGCGGAACCGGGAACGAGAGAAACTGGAGCACATGCGGATCGACTCGTCGGAAGAAAGGGAAAGCTCCCTCTTCCAGAGGGACTGGGGTCTCCAGCCGGGGAGGCAGCAAGGTTTAGCCAAGTGGTTGGAGGACTCCAGCAGCAGCTGCTTTGCACAAATGCAGGTAAGAACCCAGGTGAACCTCCATGCAGGGGTGGGATTCAACGGGTGTAACAACCGGGTCTGTGTCCGTGCGCGCAGTGTTTGAAAACCACCCACTTTCAGCTCTAATACTTACCTTCTACTGCAGCCCTGGTGAGTGAAAAAGCTGAGGCATGGCAATCCACTGCGCCACGCGGATCAGCTGAGCTCCAAAACAGCTTGGTGGTGCAGGCTGTTAAACACCTAGCACTTAGTTCCAGCTGCCTGCAATTAGTGCAGGCTCGAATCCCACCAGGCTCAAGGTTGACTCAGCCTTCCATCCTCCCGGGGTAGGTAAAGTGAGGACCCAAGATTGTTGGGGGCAATAAGCTGACTTTGTAAAAATGCCGCTTAGTAATAAGCAGGCATGTACAATGGAATGAAGGCTATTGCTGGGCGCATTGGGTTGTGCTCTAAAGATTGTAAACCGCCCTGAGTCTCCGGAGAAGGGCGGCATATAAATGTGAATTAAAAAAAAAACAAACATGAAAATAAAAGACAGACTAGCACAGGGGTGGGGGGCAAATATTCACCAGAACTACTGGTTCGTGTGAACCGGTCCAAACCGGTAGAATCCCACACCTGCCTCAATCTACAGCTGCAATTGAGCCCAATGGTTCACCATCTTTTCTTGCCACCATTGCTAAGCGAATTGTTGCCCTTGTCAAGCTAGGAACGTGGTTGTTAAAGGAATCAGGCTTCCTGCTTGTCAGAAGGTCGCCAAAGAGGGGAGGGAAATCACGTGACCCTGGGGACACGGCAAACTGTCATAAATGTGAAACGGTTGCTGAGAGTCTGAGTTTTTGATCCTGGGGCTGCTGCAAAGATCCTAACTGTGAAAAGCGGTCCGAAGTCCCTTTCTTCAATGCCGTCGCAACTTTGAACGGTTGCTAAATGAACTGTTGCAAGTCAGCAACACCTGTCATAGGCTATCGGTTGCAAACCCTGCAGTTAGGGCTGCTGACCAGCAGATGGCGTCCTTCTGCTTTTGCTAACGGAGGAAGGACCACCCACACACCCAGCCAGCCGGCCAGAGCGGTGGACTCTATTTATATCTGCCTGGACAGCAAGTTTGTTGTTTCCTAATTGGGTAACGCCATGGTCTCTCTTAAAGGCAGACCCAGCAGGACCAGAAATAGAGCCCCTCCAGGCTGCCAATTGCTGGGCTGGGCTTAAGAGAGGTAACCTGGTTTAAAGATTGGCACAGCACATTCCCAGGCACAGCAGCCGACGGATTCCGATCCAGCCACCCTGATTTCTTGCCTTGAGAGGCTTAAGCTAGGGTGACTTTGACAAAGTTCTGCCTTGGAGAAGGGGGATAGAAGGCTTGGCCATGGGCCTTCGAGCAGCTGCTCTGGGACAGGGCTAAAATTACATCCCCCTCCTCATCTGCCACTGCCTAAGTGCAGAGAGAGAGAGAGAGAGGGAGTGGCTGCTCCGGCCACCAGCCCGGAGGGTGCTCTGCAGCCATAGGAGCAGAAGGCGTTGGGCTCAAGCCGGCTGGGATGTGATCGGGCACCTGGCTGCTCCTACGGGATCATGTGGGGCTTCCTGACCCAGCTGCTCGTCAGTTTAGTCCTTCTGGGCTTCTTCCTGGTCAGCTGCCAGAACCTCCTGCACATCGCCCAGGGCTCCATCCAGTTTGTGCTGAAGCACATCCACCAGGAGCTGGACAAGGAGCTGGGGGAGAGCGAAGGGCTGAGTGACGATGAGGAGGCGGTTTCCAGCCGGGTGGTGCGCAGGCGTGTCTTCGTCCAGGTAGCCCTTTGGGTATGGTGGGTGGGTGAAGACCTTGGGGGGAAGGTGCCCAAAGTGGTGGAGAAGCTGTTCTTCTTAGCTTTTGGGTGCCAGGCAAAGACTCCGTAGCCCTGTTAAAGGTAAAGGTTCCCCTCGCACATCCGTGCTAGTCATTTCTGCTCTAGGAGGCGGTGCTCATTTCTGTTTCAAAGCCAAAGAGCCAGCGCTGTCCGAAGACGCCTCCGTGGTCATGTGGCTGGCAGGACTAAATGCCTTCGAAGGCGTACGGAACGCTGTTCCCTTCCCACCAAAGGGGTCCCTATTTTTCTACTTGCGTTTTTTACATGCTTTCAAACTGCTCGGTTGGCAGAAGCTGGGACAAGTCACGGGAGCTCGCTCCGTGACGCGGCTCTAAGGATTCGAACCACCAAACTCCTGACCTTTCTGATCAACAAGCTCAGCGTCGTAGCCACTGAGCCACCAGGTCCTGCCCCCATAGCCCTGTTGAGCTTGGCCATCTGGCAAAAAAAAGCATCTGGTGGGCAGAGAACGTGGTGTTTATCTGACTTTCCCTGGACAGGGAATCTGACTTTTGGACATAAGTGGAAGAGCAATTAACGTTGCTAGTTTCTAGGCAAGATTTGTTTTACGGGTAGAGGTTTTCATTTTGCATTTGATCTTTTAAATGTTATGCTGTTCAGGTTTGAACCCCAGAAGGGTATGGCTAGCTGATGAGAGCTAAGTAGCTAGAAATAGATCTATACTAGTCTCCCTTTCTTTCTTTGTCAATAAATATAAATTCAACACACACGCACACAAAATAGTTTGTCCCGTGGGCTCCTGGATTGGGGCTGAAAGGCAAAAGCAGAAGCAGTTTGCTCCGTCCCATATTTGGGTAGAGCAGGTTGCAATGACAGACTGGCCTCACCAGAAAAACACTTAATCTCTGCCCCTGCTATAGCCAACAAAGCGAGGAGAGCCTGTGGCTTAGAGGTTAATACATCTACTTAAGATACAAGTAGCCTGGGTTCGAATCCCAGAAGGGTATGGCTAACAGAGAGCTAAAATAGCTTGAAATAGATCTATACTAGTCTCCCTTTATTTCTTTGTCAATAAATATAAATTCAACACACACACACACACAATAATTTGTCGCGGAAGCAACTTCCTGCGAAGGGTCCTGGATTGGGGTTGAAAGGTGAAAGCAGAAGCAGTCTGCTCTGTCCCATGCAAGTTGCCCTGATGGACTGGTCTCACCGGGAGGAAAAATAGTTCTGCTGTACTGTGTGCCTTATTTTAATTGTGATGTTTCTGACACGAATGAAACAAAAAACAAAAACATACTTGGGAGAGCCCAGCAGTGCATGGAGCAGAGGAGAGAATATCCTGATCCCAAGGGGATCTCTGCTTGTCTTGTTTCTCCCACCCCCAGGGTAACGAAATATTGGATATCCCTGGAGAACAAGTGACTGAAGAACAATTCACTGATGAACAAGGCAACATTATCACCAAGAAGGTAAGTCTATCGTGCAAAAGCAGAATACCACCACTGTTTAGCCCCCTGTTGAGCCTCATCTCTTGGGGTTGGGAGTTGTCTCTATTGACATCTCACAACCTTAGGGCAGAGGGCTCTAATGGCAAGAAAAGGTTCAAAGTTTTAGTGTTGACATACCAAGTCCTTCAAGGCATGGGTCCGGGATATCTACGGGAGCGCCTCCTGCCGGCATCGAGTGCCAACCGACCTGTGCAAGCACACAGGCAAGGGCTCCTCGGGGTGCCGGCTGCGACCCAGTGTCGTTTGGCGGTGCCCTGGGGAAGGGCCTATTCTGTGGCGGCGCCCGCCCTATGGAATCAATTACCCCTGGGACTCCGTCTGGCCCCTGACCTTCGCACCTTCCGCCACAATCTGAAAACCTGGCTCTTTGAACAGGCCGGGCTGTGCTGACCTCTTGGGGGTGGTGGTTTTAAATTTAATTCAGGAATTTTATACGGGTTTTAGATTAATTGGCTTGTAGTATTTAATATTGTTTTAGGTAACTAACTTATTGTCTGTTTTTAGTTGTGAGCCTCCCCGAGTCCTTTCAGAGAGGGGGTGGCATACAAGTCAAATCAATCAATCAATCAATCAAAACAGATTGCAATCCCATGTCCAATTTTCATCTTTGGTGCCAAAATCTCCCCCTCTTCCTCCGGCCCCTTCTTTCCCCCCCCTCTCCCCATGTCCTGGACGTCCCAGATCCTCTTCCTCCTCCATCATCATCATCATCATCATCATCATCTGCAAAGGACATAAATTAAGTGAGCGCAAATGGGAAACGGAGAAATTCTGATGTTGGTCCTTGATATTTCTTGTGCAGTTTTTCGTTATTATTTTGGTTTTTTTTTCTATTAATTTTCAGCCCAGCCACCTTTCCAAATTCTTCTATTTCATTCATTAGTATGTTGCTTGTTTCTTTTGGGTCTTCCATTATGAATGCCATATCGTCGGCAAAGGCTTGGAGTTTATACTCCTCTTTTTAAATATTTAGTCCTTTGATATCTCAGTTCTGTCGTATTTGTGCCAATAATACCTCTTCTGCTAGCATATACAACAATGGGGCCAGGGGCATCCTTGCCTCACCCCCTTACTTATCTTTATACTATCCGTAATTTCTCCATTCATTAATATTTTTTGCTGATTGTGCCTTGTAAATTGCTTTGATAAATCCCAGAAAGTTTTAAAATTTCATACCGATCAGTTGATGAATAAGAAATCTCCAATTCAAATTATCAAAGGCCTTCTGGGCATCTAGGAACCTCGGTGCCATTTTTCTATTTGGGTGCATTTCATAGAATTCTAAAAGGTCCAAAATTATCCTTGTATTGGTCTTCATCTGCCTACATGGAAGAAACCCATTCTGGTCAGGATGGATAATTCTACTTAATATTCTTTTTAGCCTCTCAGACATTATTGTCGCTAATATCTTGTAATCCACATTTAAAAGGGGGCTTGGCCTATAGTTCCGTATTTGTTGTGGGCCCGTCTGTTCTTTACGAAAGAGCGTTGATATTTCTGAATCTGTTCCTGATCTCCGCAGATCCCAGATCTGCCCCCTTTCTCTCCCCCCTCCAGTCCCGTTGGACACTGCAGAGACTTTTATCCTCATTGGATCTGTTTGCACCCAGATTTGGCTTCCGGCATTAGCAGGGACCCTTTGCAATCGCAGCTGCAAGACTTGAGTTTTCCTCTGGGTCCTAAAGTGAGCAGAGTTGATTCCAAAGCAGGAGACTTGGGGCGGGGTGGTGAAACCCTGCCCAGAAGGGCAGGTTGAATACAGGTAGTTTTTGACTTATGGCCACAACGGAGCCCAACATTTCTGTCGTTAAGCAAGACACTGATTAAGTGAGTTCTGCCCCATTTTGCAGCCTTTCTCACCAGTTGTTAAACGAATCTCGCTTCCCTGTTGATTTTAAAGAGGGATCCAACCTTAGAACTAAGGAGAAATTTCTTGACAGTGAGAACAACTGATTCTCTATGAGAACAACTATGGTATAGGATCTCTTGCTTGAGCAGCGGGCTGGACTAGAAGACCTCCAAGGTCCCTTCCAGCTCTATTCTGGTTCTGATTCATGGAATAGCTTGTCTCCCAGAATTGTGGTTGCTCCAACTCTGGAGGTCTTCAAGAAAAGGTTGGACATCCCTTTGTCCAAGATGGTTCAAGGTCTTGGGCAGGGTGTTGGAATAGAAGACATCCAAGGTCCTGTCTAGCCCTATGACTCTATGATTGTAGTGTTCACAGCTGGGGAATTCTGGGAGTTGAAATCTGTAGAGATTTTCAATCATCCTGGTTGTCCCAAAGGTGATTTTTTTTTCAAGAGGCAACTGGACTTTCTGGTTTTTTCATTGAAGATGTTTCTCTTCTCATCCAAGAAGCCTCTTCCACTCTGACTTCTTCAGCTCTATTCCCCACCATCCAGTCAGAGCTGAAGAAGCTTCTTGGATGAGAAGCGAAATTTTTCAAGGGAAAAAAATAACCCAAGAAAGTCCAGTTGTCTTTTGGAAAAGCACACATGGGGCAAACCTTGACCTGGATGACTGAGAATCTCCATAGACACTGAGAGTTGAAATCCACAGCCCTCAAAAGTTCTCTTAAAGAAGGAGTCGGCAACCAGTGGCTCTGGAGCCACATGTGGCTCTTTCATCCGTCTGCTGCGGCTCCCTGTCTCTCAAAATATGCACCACAACTGCCAATGTGTGACACCCATCAGCAGGTGATTTATTGAGCTTTTCGACCCCCAGTAGGTCAACCATGGATAAATCCAAGGAAAGAAAAGTTTCAGAAGAAAACAGAAAGTTTAATTCAACTACATATGCTAGTTTTGTGGCTGCTCAGGAAATAGTCAGCCACGGGGAAGGGTTTAGTGGCTCCCGGTGTTCTCTTTTGTGTGGGGAATGGATCCAAATGGCTCTTTGAGTGTTTTAAGGTTGCCGACCCCTTCCTTAAAGGTTGACTGCGTTCACTGCGGCTTCCCCCCACCCACCCACCTTTGACCTCTGACTCTCTGGTTACAGATTATCCGGAAAGTGGTCCGGCGACTGGACACCGAAGACGGACGGGCGCACGAAGAGGTGATTATCGTGAGTGCCCCTCCCAGCCTGGGGGTCTGGATGTGAGGCTGGTTTTCCAAACATGATGGCTGGAGAGGATGAGCAGCCACTCACCCCACCCCTCAACCTGCTTGTAATGGTCTTGAGCCCAGCCTTGTTCCCTTCCTTGGTTCGGAGTCCGAATTCTCCCTCTTTGCCCTCTGACACCCTTTTCCTTCTGTCTCTCTGCCCGTCTCTTTCTCTCTCTCCTGTTCTGTCGCCTCTCCATGGCTGCTTGGCTGTCTCTCGCTGGTCTCCCCCCAGGACGAGGATCATGGGAGTGTCCCGAGATCGGAACTGCTTGGGGGCAGGATGGGGGCTCAGATAGTCAAACGAGCCAGCCTGAAAAGGGGGAAGCAGTGACCTCCCCCTCCAGTGGCCTCTTTGGAGGTAAATCACCCCTTTCCTCTTAATACTGGCAGGGAGGGGAGGGCAGTGTTTGACTTAGGGAGACACAGTTGAGCCAGGGGGGAACCTTGAGACAGTAGAAAGACTGCGGAGAAGAGCAGCCAAGATGATTAAAGGACTGGAGGGTAAAACATATGATGAACGGGGCATGGCTAGTCTAGAAAGGGGATGTGGTGGCTCAGTGGCTAAGACGCTGAACTTGTCAATCAAAACAGTCGGCAGTTGGCGGTTCAAATCCCTAGCACCACGTCATGGAGTGAGCTCCTGTTACTTGTCCCAGCTTCTGCCAACCGAGCAATTCAAAAGCTTGTAAAAAAATTGCAAGTAGAAAAATAGGGACCCCTTTGGTGGGAAGAAGGTCACAGTGTTCCGTGAGCCTTCGGCATTTAATCATGCCAGCCCCATGACCACGGAGGCGTCTTCGGACAGCGCTGGCTCTTCGGCTTTGTAATGGAGATGAGCACCGCCCCCTAGAGTTGGAAACGACAAGCATGTGTGTGCGAGGGGAACCTTTACCTTTTAGTGTAGTGAAGAGAAGGGCCAGGGGAGACATGAGAGCAGTGCCCCAATATTTGACGGGCTGCCACAGAGAGGAGGGGGTCAAGCTATTTTCCAAAGCATCTTGAAGGCCAGACAAGGAATAATAATGGATGGAAATGAGAGATTCAACTTTGAAATAAGGAGAAATTTTTTGACAGTGACAACAATTAACCCATGGAACAGATGTTGCCTTCGGAAGTTGTGGGAGCTTCATCACTGGAAGCTTTCAAGAAGAGACTGTCAGAAATGGTGTAAGGTCTCTTGCTTGGTTGGGGGCATTAAACTAGATGGTCTACAATGTTAATCTGTGCCCCACTAGCTTCTAGGGTCATTTAAGGAGAGCATGATTTTAAAAAAAAAGAAGCAAATTGAATTCAAGTGATGTGAAATTTGGTCTAGTGGTTAAGGCACCAAGCTAGAGACTGGGGGCCTGGGAGCTCTAGTTCCACCTTAGGCATGAAAGGCAGCTGGGTGCACCTTGCTTTTCTTGCCCCTTGCCAACTTCTACCAATCATTTGCATGTTGCATGCAAAATTGCACCGTCAAACCGATCTAGAAATGCCTCCCCACCCACAAAAACAAAAAAGCTAGCCTGCTTGCAGCAACTCTGTGCCACAGCTGAGGCTGGTATTCTCGTCTTTGAGCCAGAAGAATTGGCATTTGTTTGAGTGTTTTTTCTCTGGCTACAACCTGAAAGGGCCCCTGGGTTGGGGGTCAGAGGTGGTATTCAGCCGGTTCGGACCAGTTGTGGCGTACCGGTTGTGAAAATTTGGAGTAGTTCAGAAAACCAGCAAATACCACCTCTGGCTGGGCCCTCCCATCCGCCTTCACTGTTACCTCTCCTATATACAGGGATGAGATTCTATCTGGTCAGACCAGTTCTATAGAACCAGTTGTTATGATTCTTCCCAGTTCAGAAAACTGGCAAATTGCACCACTGGCTGGTCCTGCCCCTCCCCGACCCACCCACTCACTCCTTACCTGGCATGCGCACCATCAAACTTGCCTGCTAAGTTACTATTTTTCCTTCCCCCACCCCCGACCATCAGCTGTTCTGCTGTGCCAGGAGATTTAGATTAGCTAGAAAGCAGGAAATCGTTGGATTTCTTGCTTTCTAGCTAACCTAAAAGCAGAGCTGAACCTTCCTTAGGACTGAAGCTTGTATTTTTCAGTGCAGACTCAGGTAGCAGATGGCAGAAAGATAGATCTCTGAGTGAATCTGTGATTCTGTGAGCAACTCAATCTGCCTGCCTGCTTTGCCTGATTTTGGGTAAAAGTTGCTCTTTTTTAAATAAATATTTACATAAACATTTACAATATTTACATACAAGCCATGCCCAGATAGTCATGTGACCAAGCCACACCCGGTCACCAAGCCATGCCCACCCAGTCACATGACCACCAAGCCACACCCACATATTAGGCCATGCCCAAAGAACTGGTTGTTAAGAAATTTGAATCCCACCCCTGCCTATATTCCCTTGTTTTTTTGTTTTAGCTCAGCTGATTTGCATGGCAGAGTGGATAGCCGTGCCGCAGCTGAGCTAAAAAACAGGACAGCTTACCAGCATTGATAACAGAGGGCGGTCTTTGATCCCTGCATGCATGCAAAGTGGGCTCTCAGAAACAGTAGGAAAAAAATTGGAAACCCACCACTGGGTGGGGTGTGTGGGTGGGTTTCTTTCTGTGATGGGCAGCTGTTCAGCCTACAGGTCTCCCTTTCTGAAGAGCTCTTTCAATGGAGAATGTGAGCTTCCTAGTGTTTGGTTGGGACATCCCAGGGCTTTTTTTGAGGGGGCGGGCTTGGCAGCATGCCTGCATCTGTGCTGTATTGGGTACCCTCACTGCTTTTTTTTTTCCTCCAAAGGCTGGGTCCTAAATGGGGCTTGTCCTAAATAGAAGGGCAGGCAAGAAACTCCTTCTTTGGCATCATAATGCATGGACCTTAATAACTACGGGGACCATCTGAGATAGTTTCCTTTTCTTATTGCTGGCCTTGTGTCATCAGGCCAATTAAAAACCAAGGTGATGCATTGGTTCAGCATGCACAAAAGCATCTGTTGAATCACTCCGGCTTCAGAGGTTTGATGGGGCTGGTGTGTAGGGCCAAACCAGCCTGTTTATACTTCAGGTGAGGGTACCATGCACCGTGGAAGCCCAGAAAATGGGGCTCTTGGTTTGAATGCAGCTTTCAATTGTGCTGTAAGCATTGGCAACCTTTTGGGTCCTGGATTTGTGTGTGTGTGTGTGTGTGCCTGCTTGCTGCCACTGTGCCTTGCCTTGGGGTCTGGATGGGGATCTTATGTCATCACCAGTCACTTCTGGTGCTTTGGAAAACACATTGGAAAACACCCCCCACCCTTCTTTGGGGCAGCCCCACAAATATTGGAACATGGCTATCATGTCATCCCTGGTTCTTCTTTTCACTTGAAGAAGTCAGTAGATTGGTAGATCGGACTTCTTAGCAGCGGGTGCAGCCACGGTGGCGCAGTGGTTAGAGTGCAGTACTGCAGGCTACCTCTGCTGACTGCCAGCTGCCTGCAATTTAGCAGTTTGATTCTCACCAGGCTCAAGGTTGACTCAGCCTTCCGAGGTCGGTCAAATGGGGACCCAGATTGTTGGGGGGGCAAGAGGCTGACTCTGTAAAGTGCTTAGAGAGGCTGTAAAAGCACCGTGAAGCGGTAAATAAGTCTAAGTGCTATTGCTATTCCTTCCTTCCTTCCTTCCTTCCTTCCTTCCTTCCTTCCTTCCTTCCTTCCTTCCTCCTCCTCCTCCCTCCTTCCTTCATTCCTTCCTTCCTTCCTTCCTTCCTTCCTTCCTTTCATGGTGCACAGTGGTTAGAATGCAGTATTGCAGGCTGGCTCTGCTCACTGCTAGGAATTCGATCCTGACCAGATCCAGGTTGACTCAGCCTTCTGTCCTTCCGAGGTCAGTAAAATGAGGGCCCAAATTGTTGGGGACAAGAGGCTGACTCTGTAAACCGCTTAGTGAGGGCACTGTGTAAACCGCTTAGTAAAGCACTGTGAAGCAGTATATAAGTCTAAGCACTATTGCAAAGTGCTATCTTTTGTGAATGTTGATACTAACGCTTTCTCTCTTCCTGTCTTTCTTCTTCCAGGGCCTCACCTCAACACCCATCCACTAAACCTCCACTCTCCTCGTTCCTCTCCACGCGGCCAGGCGAGTGGAGCAACAAGCTTCCAGAGGCAGGGCTGTCTGTCTGCGATTCTTTAGGTTAATGGCATGATTTCCGTAAGAGACATAACTTTACCGTCTTAAATCCGCATGACCGACCGACTGCCGACGCATGAGCTAAAGTTCTTTCTCCTGACTTTGAGAGGAGAGGATTCAGGACAATTCCCCAGGAGAAGGAAAAAAACGGATGCAATTGTGTTTGTGTGTTTTGTGTGCGCGTGGCAGGGGAGGGGCTTCTTTCCAAAGCCCCTTTCTTTTGACGTGGTGCCTTGGCCTCCTGGGGAAGAAGGAGTAAGCTGGACGGAGATCATTCGCCATCCCATCCTCCCCGGCTCAGCCTTCGGGTTGCCTCTGTGCTCAGCTCCGCTCCACCCATCCATCCACCTGGAATCCCAGAAGGCTTCTTGCTGAGCCCTTCCGGCTACTCTGCCCAGTTGTTCTTCCCAGGTTGGGATGGAAAGCGGGACGTGGATAAATGCTGAGATCTCATGTATAGAATATGGACAGATACTTACTATGCAAACACCGACCGAGGCGTTCGGCAGCAACCAGATCGGCTCCAGTCCTTGGAAGCGTCCGCAGGCAGCCAGCCCATTGGGAAGGAAAACAAGAGACGGGGAGAACCAGAATGCCTCCTAATCAGGAAGGTCTCCCCCGGATCCTCCCGGTCTCCTTGGAACCCATACACACATGCACACAGGCGTGCCCACACCCCCCACTCACACCCACACATGCAGGGTGGTGGTTAGAGACGTGTGGGAAAGGAAGGAGGAGAAGAAGAAGAAGGGCTAGTACATGAGCCTCTGTCGAGGCACGCCACCAAAGGGGGTGCATCGCGGCGCCTTCCCACAATTTGGTCCCGGGCGGAAAGTGTGCGACCGCCCGCGTGCGCCAATGCTTGGCTCCACCCAGCACAATCTGTTGCTCAGGAGAAGGGCAGCGTGGTTCCCTTGCCTGCACTTCCATATGGGAGGACCCCCAGGGGGCCTCCTCACTCAGCACAGACGTGGCATCCTGCCAACACTTCTTGGACCAGTCTTAGCTGGGGGGAACTGAATTCCTTCCCTCTGCCCCCACCTCTTTCCCCTGTTGCCCCTGCTAGCAACTTCCTTGATCAGACCTGGCATGGAGGGAGTGATGCTCCTCTTCTTCCTCCTCCTCCTCCTCCCCCCTCCTTTTTCTTCCATCCTCCCCCATCAAGATTGGCTGCCCCCAATGCTTCGGAGATCCCCCTTCTCCTCCACCAACAAGCTGCACTCTTGGGACAACTGCCGTGAGCAATAGTTGGCGCCTTTGACTTCTGCTTCAACCTTCGGAGGCCCCCAAGGAAGGCCCCCAAGGGATACAAGGGGCACCTGGGTTGGGTGGCCAGAGGGGATGGCCCAGCAGTCAAGGGGACGATCAGGAGGAAGCATGGGCCGTCTTGGACTCCTTGACCATCCCCTGTGGTCATCCCTGGCAGCGTGGCACTCTTCCCCGGCTGCAGCGCCACTTTCTCAGCCCCCGTGCCTGGGACCCTGCCATGCTGGGCCTGCCCAGGTAGGAAGTACTTGGGGGTGGGAGGGGTGGAGGGAGAAGGCAGAAGGGCAGTGAATGTTGGAGGAAAGGCTGAACGCCATGCCAGGCCTCTCCCCAGGGAGACTAACTGTCACTTTCCAGATGTGCAAGGAACGGAGCATCAAACTTCCTTGTTCCCTCCACCCTCCAATCACATTGATTTGCAGCCTGTATGGCCTGCCCCCCCCCCCAAATTGCTGACACAGCATCGCCCTAGATTCCGGCGTGGGCCTTCCCACCCACGCACCCACCTGCCCTCTGCCCCCATGCTTTTGGCCTCCAGTAGTGCATATAGAAAATTTACAAAAATAATAATAATAATTTTGAGCTGTGAACTGCGTCCCCCTCGCCTGCCTGCGGGGGGCGCCGCTTTTGCCCGCCGATCACTAGTTGGCGCTGTAAAGGAGGGCAATGCCTAGAGAATGCTGCCGGTGTCTGCACTCTAGATGCTTTTTAGAAGTTTTGGGATTACTTTTACTTCCTTTTTTATTGTTATGGAAATTTGAGCCTTTTGGCTCCTCTTGTCTTCCCTCCATCCCCCACTCCAGTGTATAGAACCATCCTTCCTCTCCACCAGCTACCAGAATCCAAGTTAATAAATAAATCAACACCACTCAAGTGTTGCTTCTGCTGCTTCTTTGAACTTGCGAGGGTGGGGGAGTCAAAGGGGGGGGTTTCTCAACCAAGTTTGGGCGCTGTTGGCACTTTCAGGGGTCACATTAACCCGAGTGGGGGGAGGGAAGCGAGGAGAAGTAAGGTTAGAAGTGAAAGCTTTGCTAGGGTTGGCGAAGGATGGTACTTTTTGAAAGAGGGGGTAAAGTCTTTGTAGTGTCCCTCTTTTATGTGTATGTATGTGTTGTGCCTCAGAGCCTGTGCTGACAGAGGAAGAAGACCTGGATGATGAAGAAGAGGAGGAACGGGCAATGCCTTCCTCACCAGGGCCTTCCTCCCCAGGACCTTCCTCCCTGGCAAGGCCTCAGGTTTCTTCGGAAAGCCAAGAGGAACAGCCTGAGAGACGCAGCACGGTATTGGCACGGCAGGGAGGGAGGAGGAGGTTTCCTGGCTTGATCCCAGGCAATGTCGGAGGGAGAACCGTCAGCAGCAGCGTAGAGGGGCGTGGGAGGGCCAGAGATTGAGCTGGACCACACCCCCCAGGTATAAAGTGGGTGTGCCTATGTTACAAACTCTGTACGTGACAAAGTGTGGAATAAGCCGAGGATTCCATCTGTGTTGGTTTCTGGACTTTGGGAATAATTCATTCCTTTATGAGTAATTCATTTCTTGTCAGCTCCGAATTTGGCAGTGAAAGCCTGGGTGACTGCCAACACTCTTATCGGGAGAGATAACTTGGATTTTGAGACAGGCCATGACTCTCTGTGCTAGTGTTGCTGCCGTTCCTTACCTTCTGGGGAAGGGAAGGGGAGACAGAACAGTATGTATGCATGCATGTATGTATGCATGTATGTATGTATGTGTGGCAGCTCTGTGGTGTTCCTCATCCAAGGATGCACCTCCAAAAGTGGTCCCTGATCTGATCAAACAGACCCACCACTTAGATAACCATGACTGCTTCATACATCAGACAGAATT
>CM019156.1:2689645-2707345 GCA_009733165.1 Naja naja | reverse complement strand
AGAGGGCTGTTCAAAAACACCCACCCCCATTGTACCCCAGAGCAGGCTCCAGAGTTTACCATCTTTTTTTTTGTTTTACTTTAGTTTAGTTTCCTTCATTGTCCTTGCACCTCGTACAACGAAATCAAACGCCCTCTTCAGCGCACATCATGACCATGAAAACAAACACAAACGCACCTCCTTCACCCTCCACACACCGAACTGAAGAATTCAACGAAGCTACTGCACAAACTGAGATCCCCAGAAACATGGTTGACCTCTGCAGAAGCCCCCCACCCACACACACACACCGAGAGAAGCTTCAACTATTAAAAGGACACAGATTGGTAGAAAGGGACAGCCACCGTAAAGTCTTACTCATTCACACACACACAAACACGTGCGCACCCCTTAATAAACAGGGACGACGACTCAGATTTGGCCACTGCCGTCCACTTGGGGTAGAAACATAGAATAGCAGAGTTGGAAGGGACCTTGGAGGTCTTCTAGTCCAACCCCCTGCCTAGGCAGGAAACCCTACTCCACTTCAGACAAAATGGTTGTCCAGCATCTTCTTAAAAATTTCCAGTGTTGGAGCACTCGCAACTTCTGGAGGCAAAGTTGTTCCACTGCTCAACTGTCCTCACTGTCAGGAAATGTCTCCTTACTTCCAGATTGCTTCTCTCCTTGATGAGTTTCCATCCATTGCTTCTTCTGTTGCCTTCTGGTGCTTTGGAGGCTAGCTTGACACCCCACTCCACCTCCTGCTTTGTGGCAGCCACCGTTCCTTCCAAACAGTGAGGACAATTAAACCAGTGGAGCAGAAGCTGCCTTCAGAAGTTGTGGGTGCTTCATCAATGGGAGGTTTTAAAGAAGAGGTTGGACAGCTGTACGTCTGAAATGGTTTCCTGCTTCAGCAGGGGCGGGTTGGACCAGCTTTATTCTGATCGGTGGATAGAGGTCTTTGCTGCCTTGAGTTATCTGCAAACCATAATAACGGTGGGATAAAACATTTCTTGAATTATTTGTAAACAATAATAATGGTGGGATTAAAAAAAGAATTATTTGTAAGTAATAATAATGGCGGGATAAAAAATAAATAAACAAATGACACACAACACACAAACACACACATTATCCACAAAGCAGAGAATAAGGAAGGCAATTGATTATTTTAGACCATCAGTCCCTTGGGGCACAGAAAAGGAGACACATGAGGAAAACCAATTGTGAAAAACTTCAAATAAAGAAAGAAAGAGGAAGGTCCTTCCAAGTCTTCTGTTATTAAAAGAAAGCGAACTGGAGAGTCTTGGTCGATAGATACCAAGCATGAGGAGGAAGAAAAACTTGATTCTTGTGGCTTTCATGTGTAGAAGGCTCTCAGAAATGGGGAGCGTGGATGCTCAGCCTCAGGGCAGGTCATCTGGAGTGGAGATGAAGAGGGGACGTCAGTTGTGGTCACTGTGCCATGTAGACTTTGTGGAAGAAGTCAGGGAAGGCACTCCTCCACCCTGATTAGCATTCTGGCCCCCTGGGCAAACTTGCTCCTGCCTTACGTCTTTGTAGCTAGTTTTGTGGGACAGCAAGCTGTTGGAAATTCACGCCAAATGCTTGTGCGCACACGCACACGCACAGAAAGATGTATTCCCCCTGAGATTTGCATGAAAAGACAGCAATTGTCAAACATCATCAGAGCTTGCTGTCTTCCTGCAGATCAGGGACACAAAAGCAGCATTTAAACAGCGACTTTCCTGAATCTCCAAACCACCTCTCAGCGAAGGGTATTACGATCTGGTGCCCGTAGGAAGAAGGCAAAGGTGTGCCTATCTAGTGAGGTTTGCTCCACTTTTACAGATTAACAGAGTTGGAAGGGACCTTGTAGGTCATCTAGTTCACCCCCCCGCCCAAGCAGGAGACCCTACTACACCTTTTCTGACAGATGGCAGTCCAATCTCTCCTTGAAAGCCTCCAGTGATGAAGATCCCACAGCTTCTGAAGGCAACTTCAGTTCCATGGCTTGATTGTTCTCACTGTCAGAAAATTCCTCCTTATTTCCAGGTTGAATCTCTCCTGGATCAATTTCCATCTGTTATTCCTTGTCTGGCCTTCAGGTGCCTTGGAAAATAGCTTGACCCCTTCCTCCCCTCTGTGGAAATATTGGAAGGCTGCTATCCTGTCTCCCCTGGTCCTTCTCTTCCCTAGATTAGCCACTTGTGGGTTCCAAAGATATAACGCCAGACCTGTAATCAGGAAGGTGAAACGGGACAAAGGAACTACTCATAGTTGTTTCTGCTGTCCTGTGTAAAGGGCCGATGAGCAGTTAGAAGTTATGTTAGGGGGTTTCAAAATGAGTGGAAGGAAAGGCTCTGAGACAGCAGCTAGCTTCATTCCAATGTATTAAAAATAAGGGGAAATTTTGCAACCGCTAAAGCAGCGGTTGCAAAAACAGCAGAGGGTGAATCCGTTCGCTCGGAATATTTCAGCCGATTCAAATTTGGTAGTCAACTGGCTTGTTTAGTTTAATTTTTTCTTAACTATTTATTGTTGTTGCTGTTTTTAGTTGTGAGCCTCCCGAGTCTTGAGAGATGGGGCATACAAGTCCCATTAATAAATAAATAAATAAAATAAACTAGTTAAAGCGATGCCACATTTCTGTGGTCTTTGCTCATTGCCTGAGCTCTGTCTCTCGTGTTCCCTGCTTAGCCTTTCTGGGTCGTCCTGCCCCCCTGTCTTCCTCCCTGCCTACAAGCTGTCCCAATCCCGAAAGGACCTGGCTGACTGGCCCTGCTCCTCCCCATTGTCCTCCCAAGCCAACAAAGCTGCCCCCTCAGTCTCTGTCGGCTGCAGTTCCAGCTCATCTTCCCCCACAGATTCAGGTTCTGATGAGGGGCACGACAGTATTTATTTGGTATGGCTGTGGGCAGGCAGAGGTCAAGTTGGATGTTTGCAATGGCCCACCAAAAGGGGACTTTGGGGCAGACAACTGGGGGGGGTGTCTCGATTACTGGTCAGTAAGTCTTGGTTATCACCTTCCCATCTAAAGAGAGGCTCCTGGGAAGATGTTGGAGCAGGGGTGCAATTCAGCTGGTACGGACCGGTTTGAGAGAACTGGTAGTTCCAGCAATAAGTTGGCTCCATCCACCTGCACTAGTCTGTCCTATGTTTCCTTTGTTTGAAGCCCAGTTGATAGGCGTGGCAGAGTGGATTGTTGTGCCTCACTGGGGCTGAAGGTAAGGTAAGTTTTAGAGCTGTTTGCTAATGCACCGTGCGCGCGCTGTCACCGAACTGGTTGTTACACCGGTTGAATCCCACCACTGTATTGAAGCCCGGCTGATTCAACTCAGCTTCCATCAACATCCAACGTGGGAAAAGAAGTAAATCCTCAAGAGCCACCCTGCCCAGAAGCTTTGGGGTTCAAAACATTAGTTAGCTTTGGGTGCTGCCCCTGAGGATGCCAGTTTGTGACCATGCTGCCCATCTCCCTCCACACAGCCGCAGGGCACCTGGGTGATGGCCTCCATAAGAAGAAACACACGCGGCCAACCTTCACAGGCCACCAGATCTTTGCCCTGGAGAAAACCTTTGAGCAAACCAAATACTTGGCTGGGCCTGAGCGGGCACGACTGGCATATTCCCTGGGCATGAGTGAATCCCAGGTAAAGGTGAGTTTCCCATACTCAAAAGCTATGGAGAATGAGGCAGGCAGGGCCAAGGGCTGGTAGAGGTTGGCTCCATGGATAATCCACCTTCTCAGCTTAAATGTATTAGCAGGACCCAATTTATCCATCTTGAAATGAAAGCTGTAATTTGGAGAAGGGACTATTGGCAACTTATTTAATTTCTAAAGTTCAGTATGGAGAGGCTAATGACAGGTTGGTTCATGATAATGAGATGTTCAGATCCATTCCCCAAATATCCAATTACTGGCTAATTGCAAGTATAAATATAGATGCCGTAGATATAGTTGGGGTGTCTTTATTCATCAGCAATGCTGTACCTGTATGAGTCCTCAATGAGTTATGGAAAGGTATCTTGTAGCTGAGGAGTCTTTTTCCAGAAAGATACCAGGGGAATTCATTGAATTCTGCAGAGCATCTGGCCACTGGTGGGGCCTCTGAGCACCTCTGGAGGTTTGAGAACATCTCAGTGGGTTGGTTTCAGGATGTGAATGGATATCTTTCAATCCCTCCATCTATTCATCCCTCCATCATCTACTGGGAGTGCCTACAAAGCACCTACCAAGCACCCATATTAGAAGTATGGGTCTACTTTGGAAGCTTCTTCGTTTTACTTCTGATTTAAAAAAAAAACTGCTCTGCAGGAGTCACACACATTTGGAGAGAGCTCTTTTGAAGAGATAGATTAGAAAGGGGGTTGGACTAGAAGACCTCCAAGGTCCCTTCCAACTCTGTTATTCTAAAATATGACTTTTACACCTTATCTATTTGCATGCCTGTCTATATCATGTATCATTTCTCTCTCCTGTATCTCTATCATCTCTCTCTTATCTATCATCTCATCCGTCTGTCTGTCTGTCCATCTGTCCATCCATCCATCCATCCGTCCGTCCATCCGTCCATCCATCCATCCATCCATCCATCCATCCCTGTCTGTCTGTCTGTCTGTCTATCTATCTATCTATCTATCTATCTATCTATCTATCTATCTATCTATCTATCTATCTATCTTACCTATCTACCTATCTACCTATCTACCCACCTATCTAGCTAGCTACCTACCTACCTACCTACCTATCATCTATCTATCTCTAGTGCTCTCTTGCTCTCTCATCTATCATTATCTACCATATATCCATATATCATCATCATTATCTCTCTATCATTTATCATCTATCACCTTTCTCTCTCTAATCTATCATCTGTCATTATCACCTCTCTTTCTATAATCTATTTCTATCTTTCTATCATTACCTATCACCTTTCTCTTTCTAATCTATCTCTATAATCTATCTATCAACCTAGAACATAGTAGCTATCCTGAAAAGTGTGCATGGGCATCTGATTGGCAGTGCCCATCCTGCCTTGGGATAAAAACAGAACGTGCACCTTCAGTTATGGAGCGGAATTGAGTCTGTGTCCGCTTCCTCAACTGAAAACGGTTATGGAACTAAATCTCTTTCCAACTCTGGATTGCCCTAGGCATGCCAATTAAAGACATGGACACGATGACACTTTTGTCTCCATTCAACTTCTACCCAATGCTAAAATGAAAGACACCCAACCCAATGGACTTTCTTTTGCTTTTAAGGCTGCCAGCTTGCTGTGAGCAGAAAGCAGATCTTCTTGCCAAAAAGATAGCCACTTCCAAGTCAGAATCCTCATCCTTACCAAGTCACCCTTTACTGTTCCTAAAATTCAGCCTTCATGTCAAAATGACAGCTGCCCATCCTTGCGGCGTATGTGACAGATTGACAGGCTGAATTGGGTCTGAAATAGGGTATGAAGAACTGAAGTGTTGAGGACAACCAGCTCCTGTTTGACTCTTTCCACACCTGCTGGAGGTACATCTTGTTGAGTTTCCAGCAACATCTCTCGCTTTGAACATCCCAGCAAAGGAATTCAGAGGTTGAGGCATCTTTCCAGAGATGTCTTCAGGGATGGGGGTCAAAAAAGACAGGATAGCAGTTACACTCACGCAGTTGGAGCCCCGCCATTTTTAAACGTGACTCACACTTTGGCCAATAAAAGAATTCTCTTCTCTTCTCTTATGTTCTATTCTATATTCTATTCTATTCTATTCTATTCTATTCTATTCTATATTCTCTCCTATTCTATATTCTCTTCTCTTCTCTTCTGTTCTATTCTATATTCTGTTCTATTCTATATTCTCTCCTATTCTCTCCTATATTCTATTCTATTCTATTCTATTCTATTCTATTCTATTTTCTCTCCTATTCTCTCCTATTCTATATTCTCTTCTCTTCTCTTTATTCTATTCTATTCTATTCTATTCTATTCTACCATATTTGGAAAAGGTCCTGTTGGAGATGGCTTTTTCAAAGTTCAAGAGTTTTGATGTCTTGGTTACTCCCTTTTGAACCTTGTTCTTTCACCCCTCTCTCTCTTTTTTTCTTGCAAAAATAAACGCGGCTATGGATTGCTTCTAAATTAATAATTAAAAACTCTTGCCCAGCTCAACAACCCATTAAGACAGCAACCTCTCATTGGAGCACGTACAGCCAATTCATCTGGCGAGCTTGTCAGTGGGTTAATTGTGTGATTAAATCTTCATAAATAGGAGCAGAAATTAATTGTTGGTTTTGAAGGGAGTGGGGGAGGGAGACTTCAAATAGCGCAGGCATCGCTGCCTTAGAAAATGGCACCTTCTTCCATGCGAGAACAAGGAAAACATTTCAATTTTAAAAAGTAAAGTCCATGGCCCAGTGAAATGGAAAACATTCCTTGGCACTTTGGCCCTCTAAAGGTTTTGAACCAAGTGATCAAATCAATTAATTGTCTAGAGCAGGGGTGTCAAGCTTGATCTTATTGAGGGCCACATCAGGGTTGTGGTTGACTTCGGGGAGGGTGGGGTGGGCATGGCCAACTCAACATCATTCGTGTTGGGGGCACCTGTGGTGCTCTGCCAGTGAAAATGGGCTCCCGAGCTCCGTTTTTGGCTGGCATGGCCTCCTGCAACCATCTGCCAGCAAAAACGGAGCTTGGGAGGGCTGCATTTTCGCTGGCAGAAGCACCATGTGCTGGTCCTTCACTGTTTCCAGGGCAGCTCCGCGGGCCAGATCTAAGCACCCTGTGGGTTGGATCCGGCCCCTGGGCCTTGAGGTGACACCCTTGGTCAGTAGTCTGCAACCTGCGGGTCTGGAGCCACATGCGGCTCTTTCAGCCCTCAGCTGATCCCACCACTGGCTGGCCCTCCCTCCCTGTCATTTCTCGCCTGGCCTGAGAAGGTAAGGGTGATGGCGGGGGATGGAGACTCGCTCCATATTCCAGAGCAGGAGGTGACTGGGTGGGAGTGAGTGATGTGGAGTCGGCCACGCCCATCCAGTCACACCAGTTGTTAAATTATTGGCTCCCAGTGTTTTCTTTTCGGTGGGAAACGGGTCCAAATGGCTGTTTGAGTATTTAAGGTTGCAGACCTCTGCCCTTGGTCTAGAGCATGCAGTTGGAGACTCAGTCCAGAGTACAACCTTTTGCCAGATCTGTGCTCCAAGGCAGAATGGCAACCACAACAGGAAGTCTGCTAAATTTATCACCCCAAGAGCCACCACTCTCGGAATTCCCACTTTCAGACAACCAGTTCCTCCTTTCTGTTTTGTCCCCAATGACGATCTCCCTGGAAAGAGTCAATCACATTTGCCCAACAGTTGGACTAACGTCTAGTCAAGATGGTGTCCAAGGGCTTAGATGTCTCAGGGGCTGTTAGGTTGCCCATCCCTAGTTCAAGTCTAGGCCATGTTCTTGTAAACCCAAGGATCCCTGATGGCCTTCCCTCCCTCCCCCCTCCTTCCCAGGTGTGGTTCCAGAACCGGCGCACCAAATGGAGGAAGAAGAGTGCCCTGGAGCCTTCCTCCTCTTCCCCACAAGCAGGCTGGACCAGGAGAGCGCCCCATCTCTGATGAGGATGACGAGTACAACAAGCCCTTGGATCCAGACTCCGACGATGAGAAGATACGTCTCCTGTTACGCAAACACCGGGCCACCTTCTCCATCCTGGGTCTAGGCTCCCACAGTGGCTGAGAAGGGCTGGGCTTGATGGGGCCTGCAGCTTCCGGGGGGCAGGAGTTGGATTCAGCAGGCTGGACTTGTGGGGGTGGGGGTGTCTCGATGGTGAGAGGGGTGGGGAGGCCTTTCTCAAAAGAATGACACAGAGGTTGCAGTTCTGGACTTGGTGCAGATGCGTAAGCTGCTGTGGTTGCACACCAGCAGTGGGATCCTACCTGTTCCACTACCGGTTCGGTGATCGTGTGTGCACACACCTAACACACGTGTGCAGCGTTCCCCACACCAGCTGAGGCCTGCAGCACCAATCAGCTGAGAGGATAAAGAAGAGAAATGTGCAGGGGCAGGTGGGAGGGCCCATCCTGTGCTATTCTCTTCTTTCTCCTTTCAGCTGATCATTACAACTGGTTTGGCTGAACTGGTCCGAACTGGTAGCATACCACCACTGCTGCATGCATATCTGGGGCCAAGGAAGAAACCAGCTAATATCCAGCTTGCCCCTTGGACCTGAGGCTTGCCTGCAGCCTTCTGTTCGATTGGGAAAGAGATGTGCTTTCATTTGTCACTGCATTTTTAATCATCATCACCATAATCATAATACCAATAGGCGAAATGTTTCAATCAAGCTGCAAAATGGCTCCCAAGATTTACAGGGATAGCATGATGGGGACGTTACAGGCATTCGGCTCCAAGTTTCCTTTCCTAATTTCTTCTCCCTGGTTCAAACTGAATTATGTTGGAATTTTTGAAGGGATATGGGGGTGGGTTTTTTTTGTGGGGAGCGGGGGAAGGAAAGTTGGAAGAAAAGGGGGTACTTCCAGTGGAGTTATGATTTTATAATGCAGCCGCTATGTTTCACCCAACTATTTTTACAAAGAGGTTCTAGATCGGTATTTTCCAACCTTGGTCCCTTGAAAAAAATGGTTTCCCACCCCAAACCTTTATTGTCAGAGTACAACATGTGTACAACGAGATTGGCTGAGCCTCACTTCATGCACCCCTCCCCCCAACACAATACAACTTACAGTGAAAGACAGAAAATCCCTAACCCAGTAAATCCTACTAACAAACACACAATCCTATTGCATCGTACGAACTTATTGCACATCGTCCCACAAGTCAATTGTAAAGTTATTTTCCATTCAGGAGTCTGACAGCCCATGGATAAAAACTGTTCTTCAATCTGTTTCTGCAGCTGCCTAGGCTTCTATATCTCCTTCCTGATGGTAGGAGAGCAAAGAGGGGCTGACCAAGGTGTGAGTCGTCCCTTAGAATTGTCCTCACTCTTCTAAGGCAGAGAGTTGAAGTCCGTCTCTCTCTTCAACGGACCAAGGTTGGGAAACACAAGGTTTAGATAATTCTGCCCTCCACTTGTAAGAACCTTTTCCTTGCCTCTCCTTCTCTCCATCGCATTTCTTTCTGTTGAGAATAGATGGAATATCAATTTTTTTAAAAAAATTACATTTATATGCCGTCCTTCTCCGAAGACTCAGGGCAGCTTACAATTTTTGGGATGCAACCCAGTGTGCTCAGCAATAGCCTTCATTCCATTGTATATGCCTGCTTATTACTAAGCGGCATTTTTACAAGGTCAGCTAATTGCCCCCAACAATCTTGGGTCCTCAATTTACCTACCCCGAGAGGATGGAAGGCTGAGTCCACCTTGAGCCTGGTGGGATTCGAGCCTACAGCAGTTGTAGGCAGCTGGAACTTAAGTGCAGGCAATTAACAGCCTGAGCCACCCAAGGCCCTTAATTAATTGAATTAATTGAAGGTCCACCAACTGAGAAATGATTTCAATTATGAAGACAATGACTTCTCAAGGGCTCATCCCAGGGTGGGATTCTACCGGTTCGGATCGGTTCGGGCGAACCGGTAGTTCCAGTGATCATTTGGCCCTGCCCACCTGCCTCTGCCCTAGGCTGTTGTTTATTTCCATGCTTTGCAGCTCAGCTCATTTGCGCAGCACAGCAGATTGCTGTGTGAATCAGCTGTTTTACTCATCGGGGTTGCAGTAGAAAGTAAGTTTTACAGCTGAACATGGGCAGTTTTCAAATGCTGTGTGCACGCGCACTCACCGAACCGGTTTGTGATGACCCAGGGCATGGCACAAAACTAACAAAGTCACCAAAGTAGAATAAATCCCCGTTAATGCCTCCAACTTGGCCCCCCAGTATCCAATTATCCACAATGGGAGATCAAACTCTTCCAAAAAACAGTCTATGAAGGAAAGAAATGCAGTCTGAACCCGAAGTTCAGATAAATTAGAAATAAAAAAAAAACACAAACCACGCTGAAGTCATTAACACGACAGGCCAGGATAATAAATTGCAGACTTCCAAAAGATAATGAAGCACACCAAGTTGGGAGGACGCCAAAACCCAGATAAGCCTCGACAAAGATAATGCACGCTTTGCTTCCAGCAAGGTGCTGTGTGCAAACGCCCCACTTATATCCTGTTCTCCCAGCTGCAACTAATGAAAGGGAACAGGGCCCTTTTCTCTCCCGTAAGCCACGTTGCTCCCTTCTCCATTCCTCCCTGCATGCCCTAGGATGAAGAGGGGGTGGGCCTGGGTCTTCCCCTGAATGCCCAGCTGGACTGTGCCCTTCCCCCATTTCTTCCACAGCCACCGAAGCCACACTCCCACTACCTGTCAGCTGCTTAATCTCCCCCTCAGAATCAGATCCCAACAAGGGCATGACATGGTTGTTACACCAGTTGAATCCCACCACTGGCTCATCTCCATTGCTAAATCATGTTGTTTTAGCCACCCTCAAGGAAAAGAGTTGGAAGGGAGGAGAGGGATTCAAATCAGTCCACACCTGGTCATGCGTGAAGCCCACGACTTCTTAGATGTCCTGTGTGTAACTTGTATTGAAAAAAAAGGGTAGCACTTTAATAATTGCCAGCCAGAGTTGCTTTGGATAGTGAGATGGATGGCGGATAAATTTAATTACATAAAACGACATGAAATATATAAATTGCATGATGGCAAACACCTTCCTGAATGGAAGAGAAGCATTAAGATCCTTGGTGCTCTCTGAGCTTGGTGGTTTTCTTGCAGACATTTCATGACCCAACTAGGGAACATCATCAGTGGTAGAAGGGGATGGGGTGGGCTCTTTATGGTCTGCCCTGTCAGTGTCAGTGTTGGTAAGTTTTGGTGGTTTATTGATTAGGTTGTGGTTGTTTTTTTTAGTGTTTGTCTGAGTTGATATATCCATGATTGGGGTATTGTTTATTTTTTTATTGTTGATCTGGTATTAATCTTTTAAAAAATTCATATTTATATGCCGCCCTTCTCCGGAGACTCAGGGCGGCTTACAATTTTTGGAGCGCAACCCAACGTGCTCAGCAATAGCCTTCATTCCATTGTATATGCCTGCTTATTACTAAGCGGCATTTTTACAAAGTCAGCTTATTGCTCCCAACAATCTTGGGTCCTCATTTTACCTACCCCGAGAGGATGGAAGGCTGAGTCAACCTTGAGCCTGGTGGGATTCGAGCCTGCACTAATTGCAGGCAGCTGGAGTTAAGTCCTAGGCATTTAACAGCCTGCACCACCAAGGCTCCTTGGTGTTAATCTCTGCTGATCTGGATACTGATTGCTAGCAAGGAGGGCTTGTGGTCTCTTAGCTTTTGGATCATCTCTTTTAAATGGTATGTAGATGTGGTTTATCTCCAAGTGCCTGTTGGTGGCTGATTTGTCAGAGTGCCAGGCTTCTAAGAATGATCCTAGCATTTTTGGACTTAGCTTGGTTTAAGTTGCTCATAGTTTCTCAGTTCCATTGCAATGAGCACCCAGATAAGCAGAAGTTCCTTATCCCAATCAAGAAGCTACCAACTCAAACAGTAAACAACAGCCTTGGAATCACCAAGGATACTCTCACCGACACTGATAGGGCAAGCCACTTGCATATGAACAGGGAACAAATCCCACTCCCTTCTAGCATGGATGATGTTATCTAGTTAGGTAATGAAACATTTGCAAAAAAAACAAACCCAACCAAGCTCAGAGAGCACCAAAGACCCCGGAACTCCTTTACATGTTTCAACCTCCCCTTGCAAACATTCCTTCTGGACCTGAAATCAATACAGAAAGATGAAGAATAGCATTAAATCAGAGCACTTTACTTAGCTTCATTCTTTTGCTATTTTCTCAAGAGGAGGCAAAATGCCTTCTCCAATTGCTTGCAATTTTGTCAAAGTTCTTTGTAATGCACAGTGATACAGAATTGCTTTTGATAAGAAGTAAGCTATAATTCCCAAGTTAGGGGAATGACATATAAAGTAGCTAACGTAGACTTGTAACATACTTAGTATAGGATGGATAAATTAAAACCTAGTACCCTTGCTGGAATAATTCTGACAAATGCAATTTGTACGGCAGGAGTTTGACGACAGAGGAAAACACACCTGGAGCATTGTTTTAAAAATCTGATTTAAAAATAGGCATCGAATCCTATATATAGATAGAATTTGATGTATATAATTTGATGTATATTTGATGTATATATACATATATAGGCATATAAAGGAGGATTTCCTTTACACTGAAAGTAAGAAATGCAAGCTTTTTAAAAAGCTTGATGTAATATGTATGTGTGGGTGTATGTGTGGGTGTGTAAAGAGAGTCCTCCTTTAACAACTCCAGTTGGGGCTGGCCATTGAAAGTGGACACTAATTGAAACCACAACTGTGTTAGGAACTTTTTCCCCAGCTCTTTTGCTTTAGAAACCCACATGTGAGGATCGGTCATATAGTTACTTTTCCATCACCATTGTAACTGCAAATTGTGTCTAAACAAAGCGGTTGTGAAACTTGAGTCACAGCTCTAATTCCAGGTTCAATTACAGTTGCAAGCCCAGGATTATTTGTAATTTTAAAATTGAGTGCAATCCTTCCCTGATGCCTTCCCTAAGATTCAGGATTCATTTTGCCCTATTCGTCCACTGGGGATGGGGGTAGCTTTGTTTCCAGATATTGTGTTTTGGGGGTTTAGTTGATGTAGCTCCATTTTTTCCAATTTGCACATGCCGTTCAGAAGATTATGTTCGCCGCCCTGAGTCCTTAGGGAGTAGGGCGGCATACAAGTCGAATAAATAATAATAATAATAATAATAATAATAATAATGGGAATTGCCCCCCTGTAACTGGAGACAAACAGAGGCAGGGGAAAATCACGCTTCCTTCTAGTATTTTCTCTCCTGGTTTAATTCCTTTCAAAAGCTACTTTTGCATAGATTTGTTTCCAGATGTGGTATATTTTGCTGACATTAAAAATAAAAAAAGCTGCATCGTTTGATATCAGGAAAGGAAGAGCATTCAATTTTTCTCACCTGACTTTTTTGTTCGTTTGTTTGTTTAACCTGTTTCCCAGCCTTGGAAAATCAGGAAATTCTGACAGGTGGAACGGAATTAGAGAAGGAAAGACCAAGAGGGTGGATGGAGAAAAGGCTGAACACCTGGGCATCCATGCCCAGGAGATGGGAATCTGATTTTGCAAAGCTGAGACCCCTTTCTGTACCCTTCCTTAGCTAGCAACCAAATTCGCAGGCTTCCGAGTTGTGTGATGCAGCCCTTTCAAGTTTTGAAAATTGTCTTAGGAAAGAAAACAAAAACCTGTACAAAATTGCGTATGTTTATGAAAAGCATTGCAGAATTCACAACAAATGTGTACAATCATGTTCAGACAAATGTGCACCCAATGTATGCGGGATAAGTGCAAGCTTCTTGTTTAAAAAATATACATCCCCTTGCTTGATGTACTGTAGTTGTGAAAAATGAGAAAAAGAAAACTGTAGATCCCCATAAATGGGGAATGAAACATAACAGATTCATCCATCCCTCCTGCTCCTACACGCACACCGCTTGCAACGTCTGCTTCTGTCTTCTTAAAAATAGGGCAGGGCATCTCCAAAAGTTTGGAGCGATACATAAATAAATCTTGATCTTTCCCACTTTCAAGCCATGATGGTTGAAGATTTGCAAACAATGTGGTTTGCTTTCCAGGAAGTGAACGCCTAGATCTTCATGCAGGCGGGAGAGATAATAGGAAAATAACCAAGTTTATCTTGGTTCTCCCTGCCAAAGGGGACTCGAAAGTCTCTAATGTGGAACGAAGACGGAGGTCCCCTAATTGTCAAGAGCTTCACTTGTTCCATGTCCGTCGTTGTGGGTGCATTTGTGTATCCGTTGAGCTGAATCTGACCTTCTTTTTCTCCTCAGAGAAAAATACTTGTATACTTGTATCTGCAAACTGTTGGAAAGCACAGAGTGCTGGGGATTTTCTGTAGAGATGCTTTTGCAGTTTAATGTAATCCATGTAATGAGATTCAGGGTGAAACTTCCTGTGGTAAGGAAAGTCTGCAAAGCTGGAAAACAGCATAAATCAAGCTGAACATTCCAGGAGTTTCTCCTTTAGCCCAGCTTGGTTACAGTTGCTGAATGGCAGAAGGTCCTTGGTGTGGATGGGCGCATGCCTGGCGGAAGAGTGGGTGAAGTGCATGGGGTGATGATGGATGTGGTGCTGGGGATGGGGGGGATGAGCTGTACATACAGGTGCCAGTCAAATTCCTCAATAAAAAGCATAACCTTGATGTGCCTCCGGTGCTGGTTTTTTTTCCTCCTCCACACACAGAAGAGGGCGGAAGAAGAATGGCGGCTCAGGGAAGGATCCGTAGGGAGGCGTTTGTTTGTTTTGTTTTGTTTTGTTCTATTTGGACTTATAAGCCGCCCTCTCTCCCAAAGGACTCAGGGCGGCATACATAAAAGACAGAAAGTACAAAAGTTAAAAGAAATTAAAAAGATATTACCGTGTTTCCCCGAAAATAAGACCTACCCCGAAAGTAAGACCTAGTGTAAATCTCCAGTTCCAGGAAGACTTTTCAGGGAGCAACCGTGCACCAGAACAACCCCCTACACACTCACACCCACTATTTGGCACCATAAATATATAAGATCTACCCTGAAAATAAGACCTAGTGTGTTTTTGGGAGCCAAAAAAAATATAAGACAGTGTCTTATTTTCGGGGAAACACGGTAAATTATGCCAAATAAACAATCAAACTGAGGGAGGGTGCTAAATATATTTTAAAATATTCTAATTGACCAAGGAGACCTTGGTTTTTAATGTCCTTTAACATTTATATAATTGTATTGGGACTGTTTTAATTGTAAGCCGCCCTGAGTCCCTCAGGAGATAGGGCAGCATATAAACCTAATAAATAAATAAATAAATAAATAAATAAATAAATAAATAAATAAATAAATAAATAAAATTAAAAACCCCGATCCCCTGTCAGTCCAGGCTGGATTGCAAAAATAGCCATGTTTTGAGGTCGCGGCAGAAGGAGCGGAGATCAGGGGCCAAGCACAACTCAAGGGGTAGTTGGTTCCAGAGGGCGTCTGTGTGTGACTCCCAAATCACGTTGGCTTTGTTCAGGGAAGGGAGGAAGAAGAAAGAGAAAAGGAGGGAAGGAGGGAGGGAGGTAAGAAGGAAAAGAGGAAAGGAGGAAGGAAGGAAAAAAAGGAAGGGAGGAAGGAAGAAGGGATGAAACTGAGAGGGAGGGACAGAAGGAGGAAAGGAACTGGGGACAACATCACCCTTGTGACGGTCACTGTAGTGATTCTGTAAAGTATTTTTTTTAAATGGAGATAAGCATGTTTGGATCCTTTTCCGCATATAATGCCAACTTTTCTCCTTTTATTTGCTGATGAGAATAATGCCTGCCAGGGTTCCGGGTCCCCATATAGCTTGACTGTTGTTTTTAGGGAAATTGAAATGTTGGGTGGCATTTTCTTTTGGGCCCGGGTTAAAAAAAAAAAAACCCAGATAAATTGGGGTGAAAGAATGCATCGAAGGGGATTGTCTCTTAGGTCTGGGGTCTTCAGGTGGGCCAGAAAGATAAGCCGCTTCTATTTCTTGCAATCCCAGTTCTTCTTGCAGCTGGAAGAAGGGGGGAAATTCTTTGCTGGGGCCCTTGTACTTTCTTGAGTCTTGCTTGTCGGTTCAAAAGTCATTCCAAAGTCGCTCTTGCTGGAACCTATTAGCACACAATCAATCTCAATTTATCTTGGGCCGACCAGCAGGAACCTATTGAGCTGTCAAAGAGGCAGAATTGATGCTGTGTCAATAGCTTCTGTTTGCGCCCATTTCTGTCCTCCTCCTGGCCAGGCAGTTGGGAGGCGCTGAGTGCGCTTGGGTCACATGCTGAAGTCTACAAGGGTTGGGTCCCGGGATCCGGTTCCAAGATTAGAACCTTCCGGAAACAGGGCTGCTGTAGAAACCCAGACTTTGACCAGAAGTCAGAGAAAGCAGCCAGTTGAGAAGAAAAATGGGGTGAGGTATCTAGATCGAAATGTAGATCGGGGTGGGGTGGGGTGTCCCCAACTCCCAGTTCAGTGAACCAGTAGCTTCGACGGCTGAGTGGCCCCACCCTACCCTGCCCCTCCCAGGAATCCCCACGCAGCCCATTTTGGACCCCAAGGAAGTGCAGGGGCACGTGGAGACCTGGCAGGTGGACAGCCTGTTTTCACTCCCAGGATGGTGCAGGAGGCCAGCTAGGCCAGTGGTCACCAACTGGTGGGCCGGGGACCACTGGTGGTCTGTGAGAAAATTTTAATGGTTTGCAGAGAAGTGTCCCCCCCAAAGCAATTAATCCAGGCTGTGTGGGAACACAAGGCTGCACCGTCCACATGGCGTGCCCACCCGCTGGCCCCCACCCTTCAGCCGAGTGCAAATCTTACCTTGAGTAGGGCCATGTGAGCAGGAACTGGAAGGTAAGACCAATGGCAGGGGAGGAAAATCTGCCCCGGGGTGGCTTGCTCACATTGGTGGGAAAGTCGGTCCCATGTTCCAGAGCTGCAGTAGTCACAGGACTGGTCCTTTGGTCATCCCGGAGCAACTCCTCCAGTCCATGGCAGGCCAGTGCACTCGGGTGGAGGAGCAGCTGCTCCGGGATGACCAAAGGGCCAGTCCTGTGACTACTGCAGCTCTGGAATGTGGGACTGACTTTCCCACCAATGTCAGCAAGCCACCCGTCAGTCAAAATTCAGATTAGTGGTTCACGGGATTTAAAATTATGAGTTTGGTGGTGCCTGAGGTCCAAAAGGCCATGCCCACCATGGCCACGCCCACCCAGCAACTGGGCAGAGAACCGATTGTTAAATTATTTGAAGCCCACCACTGCCTTTGTAGGACATTTTCCTGTAACACAGCCCCCTCTTTCAAGACCGTAGTTCCTGGTGGAATCTATCTTTGAGGGAACTAGAAGGGAGATAGCTAATCGCCCCTCTCTGCCTCCCAGGGCAGGACCAACTATGACTCCATCCCAGGTGGCAGCTGGCTGGAAGCAAACACAGCTGCAGTATCTGGGGAGCAGGAAAATCAATGGGTGATAAGGCCCATCAAGCAGCAATTAATAAACCAACCCAGAGCAACAATGGAGGGAGAAAGGCTGGGATCCATTGTCCATCGCTAAACCTGCTTTCCCGAGTCTTTTCTTCTAAGCTAGAAGGTCAATTGGCATTCTTGGTCCACGTCATCCTCCAGCAAGAAGGAGGTTAAAAATAGACTTTAAAAAAAAAGGATGGCTTTTAGGTCTGTGTGCTCCAAGTCATGCCACCAACGTGGTGGGGCTTCAACCAGCCTGATTGAGTCCGCCATCTTGATTTAGTTGGCTGTGGATCCCCCTGTTATCCATCCAGACTTTTGAAAATGGCCGACATTCAAATGCGGAAGGACTACTATGGCTTGTGTTTTGTGATCATGGTCCTTAGGGCGGCCATGTTTTTTTTTTTAATCCAGTTCTGCCATACTTTTAGAATCATAGAGTTACAGGATTGGAAGGGACAGTTTTTAGAATTTAGAATAACAGAGTTGGAAGGAACTTTGGAGGTCTTCTAGTCCAAGCCCCCTGTTTAGGCAGGAAACTCTATACCATTTCAGATCAATGGTTGTCTAATCCAGCGGTTCTTAACCTGGCGTATCGCCCCAGGGAACGATTTTGTTTTCAGAGGCGA
>CM019156.1:2642145-2687145 GCA_009733165.1 Naja naja | reverse complement strand
TACAAGTGATTATTTATCAAAAGGCCATTAATAGCAGATCCTGGAATGATGTGCTATTGGGTGGTGCAAGGAGACTAATAGGAAATCAATGCTTACACCCGGGTGGAATGCAGATAAGGGGGCCTCCATTTCAACCCACCCACCCAATGGCAGCTGGAGCCGGCCCTTGCCTTCCTGGTTGCCAAAGTAGACCCCAATTTATATATCATTTACAAATGGAGTGATCAATACTTTTAATCTAGAGCTAAATTTATTAACTTTCCAATCGGAGAGAGAGAGGGGTATTGACTGGGGGACGGGGAGCGATGGTGGCAGGAGGAGAAGTGGGGGACACTCAGGCGAGATGGATGCTTCTGAAGTCACCTGGGTGGCCTTGTAGCTCTGGATGCCTCTTGGCTGTCTCTCTCTGCTTGCTTTCCTTCTTGGCTCCCTGGACAGCTGTCCTTCCAACAGGTCAAGAGAATTGCCAGACAGGTGATGGCTGGGAGACTCAGCTGCCTCGCCCAGGGAAGGTGTGTTCCCCAAGGTGCAGAGGTGGGATTCAGCCGGTTCTGACCAGTTCTGGAGAACCGGTTGTGGGAATTTTGAGTAGTTTGGAGAACCGGCAAATCCCACTCTGACTGGCCCCGCCCCCATCTATTCTCCGCCTCCCATTGAGTCCCAGCTGGGTCAGCTGGGTCTTCTTTGGTAGCCCTGCACCAGACAACGGAGCTGGAAAGCAGGTCAGTGGGATGGGGAGGGAACAGGGATTTTGCAGTATCCTTCCCCTGCTATGCCCACCAAACCACACCATGCCCACAGAACCAGTAGTAAAATTTTTTGAATCCCACCACTGTCAAGTTGGCTTTCTTTGAACCACTTGCAGTGGCACACACACACACACACACACACACACACACGTACAGATTCATTTTGGACCACTTAGCAACCTTCCACCCAAGGGAAATCTGAGAAATTTTCCACTCCTCATATATCTGGGAAGGGAACGACACCGCTAGTCGTTGCTGATGATCTCCGTTGTTGTGTTATTACTACCTGTGTTAAAAATGTAAGTGTTAAGCAAGGCGTGTTGATTTCTTGCCCAGCCTTTGGCTGGGCGTATCGAACAGATCTATAATTTCAAGAGGGTTGTTGGGAGGATCCTTTGGCTACCGAGATATTAGAAAAAGAGGCTGTGTGCTGAGACATTTCCTCTGTTATGGAATTCTACCTCAACATTTCTCCTTTATTGGAAACCCGAGGGGTTGACCAAGTACTTAATGGGTGAAACAAAGAGGCCTTTGTTTCAAACGTTAACTGGGGTGGTACCATCTGCAAAAGTGATTCACAATCAGGACTGAAGCAATTCTTCAACTGATTTGTGGGCAGAGAACCTGGGTTGTTAATTTCTTAATAGTTTTTCCAGGAAAAGATTATCCCATAATACCCAGAGGTGGTATTCAGCCAGTTCGGATCAGTTCTGGAGAACCGGTAGCGGAAATTTTGAGTAGTTTGGAGAACCGGCAAGTACCACCTCTGACTGGCCCTGCCACCATCTGTTCTCTGCCTCTCATTGAGTCCCAGCTGACTGGCTGCGTCTTGGTTGCCCTGCACAGGAGAATGGAGCTGGAAAGCAGGTTAGTGAGGTGGGGAGGGAATGGGGATTTTGCAGTATCCTTCCCCTGCCACACTCACAGAACTGGTAGTAAAAAAAATTGAACCCCACCACTGATAATACAATGGCAGGATTCCCGCCCCGCCCCCTTAGTGGGGACTGTCATATTACTAGAGAAAGCTACCTCCTGGAAGACATTTTGAAGGAAGTGTGTGAAACTAAACCACTGGAGAAAGGATTGTACCCAGAGTGGAGAAGCTTTGTAGCTCAGGGTGGAAATGAAGGTCCTTTGGAGGCTCTCTCAACTTGGTGGGTTTTGTTAGCGAGTTTGGAAATGAACCGTCTGCAGGAAAACCACCAAGCTCGAATAATATGCAGCTAGCACTGTACTAATAACATTAAGGGAAAAAAGAAATTTAACTGTTGTGTGTATCTCTATACTATAGCTTGTATGGGCAAAATGATGGCCAAGAAAGTCGCACCGTGTTTCAATTGTTTTTAATGTTTATGCAATAAAATTTATTTAAAAAGAAAACCACCAAGCTCAGAGGGCAAGGAAGGCAGGACCCTTACACACACACGCACACACACGCACACACACACACCCTCTACCTCTTGGACATGTTGCACGAAGTCCATGGCCTACCCAGAATTCTCCTAGCTTTGAAATATCTTTAGGAAAAAAACTCGTTCTCCCAGATCGATAGAGAAGCGATAGAATGATTGCTGTAGACTTGGAGCTAGTTTTTAATTCACAGGTCAAGAGACGCCAAGGTGACGGGCAACTAAGGAGCAACTAAGGAGCTGCTTGTTCTGAATTACCTTTCATCAGATCTGACCAAAGTTCAGGGCTGTACACAAACAAGGGGAAAAAAAAAAAAGGGCTGCTCCCTAGAAGGCCCGTTGCCTTTCCCTTCCAGGAAGTTGAGAAGGTTGGGAACCCACACCTGCCCAAGGTGTGGACTTCTTCTGCTTGGCTGTGGAGGGACAGCCCTTCCCACAGGCCCGTGCCAATCTAAGGGCATCCCATGTTCTCAGGGACTTCAGCCGAAGGAGTTGGAGGAAGAACGTTTGCATGTCTCGAAAGAGGGCAACCCCACACAGGATCTTGGGTGGCCGCGTTTGGGAACGGGTGATGCGCCAGTGTTGGATCCAAGCTGAAGGAAGTCCTCCTTGGAACATGTAAGATGCCGGAGAATTCTTCCAGTCTGTCTGTCTGTCTGACTGCTGGGAAGAAGGAAGGGCTGAGCAAGTCAAGGCGGTAAGTCCTTTCTTCACCATGAATATCTTTACGGTCGGTCCAGTTGGATCCTTCCTAAAGTTGGAGGACAGCTCTCATCACCTCTGGTGAAGAGGACCTTAGGTTATCATGCTGGCTTGGGAGACAAGGGGAGCTGCAGTCCAGTGCGTTTAAAGAGAACATTCCATAGGATTCTTTTTCACACAAGTTGTACTACCAAATCTGGGTATCCATTATTAATGTAGAGGTCCGTGTTTTCTTGAGAGTATCCACCTCTGTTAAGTTGTGCAAAGGATGCGGCTGCTTTAACCATTCAAAGGGGGATGCTCCTCTGCTTCTGAGTACTTTCACAGACAATGTGTGTGTGTGTGTATACACACACATGCACACCCTCCCTCAAGATGCACATTACCTATTTATTTGTAGATAATACATCTTGTTTCGTGTTTGAAGGATGAAACTTGTTTCTAATTTGAGCGGAGATGATCACGCATGCAAGACTAATGGGATTACCATCGAGGGGTCTGGACCACCTCCTTGTAGAGATACAACACCCCAGTTTCACAGCCAGGAACTCTGGCTTGAGGTCCAGTGGGAAGAAGGGCCACCTTCTGAAATCTAGAAACCAGTTTCACAGCCAGGAACTCTGGCTTGAGGTCCAGTGGGAAGAAGGGCCACCTTCTGAAATCTAAAACCAGGTTTGCTCCAGTCAATCTAGGGCAGTGGTGGCTAACATTTTTGGGCTCCTGTGCCAATAACTGTGTGCACGCTTGCCTGCTTGTGTTCACATGCCATCACCCAGAAAGCAATGTGCACGCCCCCCCATGCCTCCTACGCATGCGCATTGCACGACCCACACTTCTGCGCATGCACCTATCCCCTATGCGTGCTGCATGCTTCTGCACATGTGCGAGTGTCTCTTGCGCGCTGCCGCGCCCCCGTGCATGCGCGCCAGATACCCAACAATCAGCTGGTGGGCGGCGGGCATGCATGCACAGTACACCTTTTCTGGGCGAGTGCTTGCGTGCCGGCAGTAATGGCTCTGCATGCCACTTCCGGCATGCATGTCGTAGGTTTGCCACCACGGATCTAGGGTGACTGCTTTGGTCCTCAAGGACCAAGAAAGAGCTGAGGTTCTTATGAACTTTTGGGTACCACATAACTGCAGAGTTAGAGGGAGAGATTGGTTCATTCAGAAGGGGTTGATGCTTCAATTTTACTCAGGAACCAGGGTGGTCTAAGAAATATGGGCTTGGGGGAAGGCTGTTCAGGCTCTCAATGAAGAAGTCAGATGCAGAGACCGCTCTCTGAGGCCTCCTTGGTCTTTGGATGTATGGTTCCCACCCATGTCCATGCCAGAAGTAATGCTTATTCTGAAGTTAACAAGGAGCATTGCAAAGGAACCAAGCACAAGGGGACCAAAATGCCCTGGGAGGAGTAGCAAGGGGGCAAGTGGCATTTCTCAAATAACAGAAATGCCACTGAGACAGACTTGAAAACGGCCGCGTTGCCAGGTATCGGGGCTTCCTGAAGTCGGGCCACTGACTTCAGCAACCAAAAATGTCTGCCTGGCTCAGCAAGTGCTAAATGTTGCCTTTCTTTACAGCTGAAACTTAGCGGGGATTACTTGGGAAGGCTGGAAGCTGGGAAGGACGGGAGGGGAAATGAAGCCTGTGTAATTTGGCCCAGAGTTATTTGCAGAGTCTGCTGACGGTGGGCCAAGTTTCCAAAGTCCCAAGTTCTTCAGGGGTCAAACCGGTCTCCCGCAGGGAGTCACCTGACTGCACCACCAAATTTATCAATTCCTTAGCCTTGTTTTTCCAAGGCCAACCCCCGTCCCCATCCCTTTCCTTCCAATTATGCCAGGCGAAAGGAATTAATGCAGGGCAGCAAAGGGGGAGGAGGCTCCAAATCTTTAAGGCTTGTTTCTAAGGGAGCCTCTTCCCCCGTTGAACACCCAGAGAGCAAACAATGCAGCTGAGGCCAAGGGAACACGACTCAACACCGGACTGCCTCCTTCAACATTATTTAATACAAAATGCAGAGTGGGGTGCCCATGTGGCAGCTGCATTCGGCTTTTCTGAAGAGGGGAGATGGGAGCGAGAGCAGGAGTGGCAAGGAGGCGTCGGCCTGCCCTCTGCAGTGTTCCCCACAGGAAGTGGAGGGAGGGGATCTCTCAATTGGCGGCAGAGGTCCCACCAGCCCCTCCCCTGAGGGGGGATACAGGTGGACTTCAGCTGATTCCTGCAACAGATGGACCAGCGCTGTGTTTTGCTAGCAATGGCCAAACTCCCTCCGTTGCTGCTGCTGGGTTTGAACTGGATAAATTAGGACGAGGTCTCTTTCTTTCTGGGCACAAGGCAGCAGCACCACGGGAAGGAGAGGAAGGGGGGCTAGTGAATTAGGAACATCCCCAAAGCTTGAAATGCTGCTGTGGGTCATTTAGGGGTCCCGAGACCAGAAATTGTTCTTTAGGCAGTCAGTGCTGTAACAGATTTTCCTCCCCCACAATCCCATCTCTGGGAGCTCAGGAGCGGCTTCGGTCCTCGTGATTGCCCACGATCATCTTGCTGTAGAGCTTCTGCTGCTCTTCCTTGAAGGTGTCCTTCACCTTTTCCCTCTTCAGGCCCCCGTCCCTGTGGAAAAAGGAAGACACCTGTCAGAGCGGAACGGTCACTCGGGGCCGGAGCAGGAGGTTGGCTAGGAAACTGGTGTTTGGGGAGCATAAAGGAAGGGATTTTCAATGTCCATGGAGATTCTCCGTCCTCCAGGTCACGGCTGTCCCAAAGGTGGGGTTTTTTTTCCCAAGGGGCAACTGGACTTTTTTGTTTTTTCTTTTGAAGACGTTTCGCTCCTCATCCAAGAAGATTTTTCAGCTCTGTCAGGATGGTGGGGAATGGAAGGATTTATATCCCTTCCCCATCATCCAAGTCAGCTGAGAAGAAAAGGAAGGAAGGAAGGAGGGAGGGAGGGAGGGAGGGAGGGAAGGAAGGACAACAGCGGTAGCACTTAGACTTATATACTGCTTTATAGTGCTTTTACAGCCCACTCTAAGCGGTTTACAGAGTCAGCCCCTTGCCCCCAACAATCTCGGTCCTCATTTGACCCACCTCTGAAGGATGGAAGGCTGAGTCAACCTTGAGCTGGTGAGATTCGAACTGCCAAATTGCAGGCAGCCGGCAGTCAGCAGAAGTAGCCTGCAGCACTGCACTCCAACCACTGCGCCACCATGGCTCTTACACTTATCTCCTTCCTTTTGCTCCCACCTCCAATCAATCAGCCCGGATTGGCTTACCATAAGAGATCCACCAGGCCTCCCTGCCTGGCAATGGCAGATTTTACCCGGTTGGCAAACTGCACGGCATCTTCAGCAGGCTGAAAGGGAAGGCAGCCAAGAAGGTCAGTTTCTTTTCAGAAAGAATCCGGGGGCAAATCTCAGCTGATTTTCTGACATCCAAAGGCCCGGATCCAGTGAACTCACCTCCCTGGTCATTGGAGGCAGGTACCAGACGCTGCAGACAATAGCCCAGCTAGTCATCATCCTGAGCAGATAGTTCACCATGCCGTATTTGCTGCTGTTAAAAAAGGCGTCTCCAAATTGAGGGTCATAC
Organism: Naja naja; assembly: GCA_009733165.1. Taxonomy (NCBI): domain Eukaryota; kingdom Metazoa; phylum Chordata; class Lepidosauria; order Squamata; family Elapidae; genus Naja; species Naja naja. The sequence continues at coordinate 2,680,700 of CM019156.1, read as the reverse complement.
TGAGGACAAAAAGAGAGACAGAGAAACTGTGAGTGGGTGAGAAAGGCAAGATGGTGAGATGATCCACCCAGAGCAGAAGAACAGAGACTAGAGCATAACAGGATAAGAGAACTGGAAAGGACCTTGGAGAACTTCTAGTCCAGTCTCAGGAGACCCCTAGACCAGTGATGGCGAACCTTTTCAGCACCAAGTGCCCAAACCGGAACGTATGTGCATATGTGTGCATGTGCGTGTGCCGAGCAATAAAAATCCGAAGACCAGCTGGCCGGTGTGCACATGCCTGTTTTGGGGCCATTTGGGGGGCTGTTTTCAAGGTCATTTTGGCCACTTTCTGGGCCATTTTAGGCCCTTCTTTGGGCTGTTTTCAGGTCATTTTGGCCTGAAAAATGGCCCCAAAATGGTCTGCTTTTTGGCCATTTTGGGGGGCTGTTTTCCAGTGCTCTGGCACCCGCGAAGACCAGCTGGCCTGTGCGCAAGTGCGTGCCATAAACCAGAAGAGCAGCTGGCAGTGGCACGCATGCCCACAGAGGGGGCTTTGCATGCCACCTCTGGCACATGTGCCATAGGTTCGCCATCATGGCCCTAGACCATATCAGACAAATGGTTATCGAGTCTTTTCTTAAAAACCTCCAGTGATGGAGCATACATGACTTCTAGAAGCCAGCCCTTGCACTGGTTAATTGTGCTCACTGTCAGGAAAGTTCCCCTTAGTTTTAAGTTGCTTCTCTCCTTGATTAGCTTCCACCCATTGCTTCTTTTTTTTTTTAATTACATTTATATGCCGCCCTTCTCCGGAGACTCAGGGCGGCTTACAATTTTTGGGATACAACCCAATGTGCTCAGCAATAGCCTTCATTCCATTGTATATGCCTGCTTATTACTAAGCGGCATTTTTGCAAAGTCAGCTAATTGCCCCCAACAATCTTGGGTCCTCACTTTACCTACCCCGAGAGGATGGAAGGCTGAGTCAACCTTGAGCCTGGTGGGATTCGAGCCTACAGCAGTTGTAGGCAGCTGGAACTTAAGTGCAGGCAATTAACAGCCTGAGCCACCAAGGCTCTTGTCCTGCCCTCAGGACAAATTGCCCCGGTTTATCCTTAGGACTACCCTCTGAAGTAACAGGCTGAAACCACCCACAGTACCTTCCTGGCATACAGTAGGGAAGGCTGGGCACCCATTCCAAAGGGGACCGGAGCATCTGATAATGCCTGAGGAGTTCTTCTCACCAATGCAATGTCTTGACAACAGTGTGTGTGGACTATCACTGACTCTTTGGATCAGGGGTAGGCAACTTTATGACCTGCAGACTTCAGCTCCCACAATCCCTGAGCCAGCATGGACCGGTTATCCCTACGCTCCAAAATAAGTGTCTCTGACAACTGATTAATTGGGCAGTTGGCAGGGTGGTATGTGTTTATGTGTTTGGAAGGGTGGAATTCTGAAAAGATCTCTGGTGTCAGAAACTCACCTGGCTTTGTCCTGACCCAGCCTAAATCCAATTCTTACTCCTTGGCGCTTCTCTAGCTCAGTTTGGCTGAATCTCATAAAAAGGGAAATTAAATGCATTGGGCAGACTCCACCAGGTGTCATCCTACCTGAGGACTACTGAACTAAGGCCATGTGGGTCACAGGGAGTACCAAAGTTCACGTTCTTCCAGTTACACGCGATTGTGGGATTTCAGGATGGCATTCCAGAAGCTGCCTTGATGAAATGTTGGGTCCTACCTGCTTTCAGGTATCTCTGCTACACCCAGAAAGTTGAGCCACGCTTACCTTTCCAGGTGCCACTCCTACCTATATCTCTTACCTACAAGTTTAAATGGGTTTGCTAAGCAGCAGGAATCCTTACCTTGATGGCAACAGGATACACTGTAGCGTCAATCTCAAAACTTCCTTTCTTAAACATCATCACCGAAGTGTTGTTAATACACGTGCCTATTAAGAGAAATGAAAGATTACCTCCTGTGAGACTTGCTCATAGTGGGAATAATGTTACGTTAGGGACCAGTCAGACCTTAAAACAAGAAGCCCCTGACCCAATCAATCTTTTGACCTTTTTGTTTAGTTATTTTTATTAAACGTTTTATAAGGAAGGAATGCAAGTAGAGCAGAAGAAGAAGAAAAAAGTAAAAAGAGAGAGAGAAAAAGAACAAAATTTAAAATGTAAGTAAAACTGAATTTTTTCCAGAACATTAATTTTATGTAAATATCTTGTGCAACTTTAAATTACAGATCGGTCAAAATCAAGTCAGTATGAAAATATACATGACCTAACCAAATCCAAGCCAAAAAAAGAATTACAATAATTTCTACCTAGTGCCTAAAAAGGAATCTATCCTTATGTAACAAATCATCTAAGGCTTAACCACAAGAGGTCCTTGACTTATGATCACATCTGAGCCCAGAATGTCTGCTGCTAAGGGAGATTAATTTGTTAATTAAGTGAGTTTTGTCCTATTTTACGACCTTGTTTGTCACAATTGTTAAGCAATTCACTGCAGTTGTTAAGTGAAACCTGGCTTCCCCCACATGACCCTCTGGGACACAGCAACTGTCATAAGTGTGAGCCGGTTGTCAAGGGCCTGAATTTTGATCACCGCGAAGTATGAAAAAAACACTCGTAAGTCACTTAGTGCCATCGTAACTTTGGTCTCTAAATGAATGGTTGTAAGTTGAGTTCAAAGATTTATCTTAAGAGAAAGAAACTCAGGTTTTGAATGCAATAGAAACCCATGTGTAGAATTATCTTTAAAAAAAAAATAAGAGGGGAGAGGGCAACCCATGATCCCCCTGGGCAATGACATTAACCCTCTGGAGTGCTGTCTTATCTGCCACTGTGCAGTTGGCAAACCATAACACAGGTGCGGTAAGTTAAGATACTCTCTATGGTCATGTTCCTCTAGGCCTAGCAACAATGTTCAGTTAGGAAAAGGAAGCTGGGGGCTATGTGTGTGTGTGTGTCTCTCTCTCTACTTTTCTCCTGACTCTTATGGTTTAAAACACCAACTTCCTATTTCATCCATTTAAGCAACAAACTTACTCCTCTCTCTTAATCTGGGGCTTACCTTCAGGGAAAATAAGGACGGGCAGTTTGGTTTTGTCATTAGCGTGTTCTGTTAGCCTAAAGGAAGACACAGAAAGGGAAGAGAATCTTAAGAAACGCCCTTGGCAGCTCCGGAATCAGATGTCAGCAATGCAGGACAGGATTCCCAGCCACGTACACGCAATCCAGCGAGGCCTGGGCTCCACTTTCACCCTGCCAAGGGAGCAAGTCATGAGCTACGTACCGCCTGGCCACTAGATGGCGATCTTTGACCTCAGACCGTTCGAACCAGACGTGAGGACAAGCCTTCACCATGGCCCTCTGTATGACGCCCATGAGCCCTCCGTGGACTTGGCCCACCTGAGCAAAGAAGAGGAGGTCAGAGGTCACTTCCCGCAGCAGTACCAGGATAATGTAGCTGGCCCAAAATAACAGCTTAATTCAGAACACTTTAATCCGGAAAGAAAAGTTCCTTTGGCTCACAAGACATGTTATCCTACAAAAGGGGTGAATACCCCTCGCTGACACATGGGGTGTCATGCCCCTGGTGGAGACTGAGGGAGAGGAGGAACAGCCGACAGGGGGTGGAAGTGTGGCTCTGGAGGTTATGGAGGAGGCTGGGGAAGGGCAGAGGCCGGCTGGGCAGTCAGAGGAGGACCCAGGCCCATCCCCTCTCCATCCTAGGGCACGCAGGGAGGAGAGGATAAGGGAGAGATGTGGCCTCCTTGGGAGGAGAGGGCCTTGATCCTCTTCATGGGCTGCAGCTGTGACAACTGAATAAGAGTTCGGATCTGCGTACTGGCAAACGCTGGAAACAAAGCATGGAAATGGCTATTTCAGCAGGCTGGCCTGGATTGACCATGGGGGCGGGTTGTTTTAATAGCATTGTTCATTATTGTAATTTTAATTGTTTTTAATGTTTCTTGTAATTTAGACCTGTCTTTATTTAGTATCTTTTTATTTTATATATGTTCTTTTTTTATATGTTCGCCGCCCTGAGTCCTTCGGGAGAAGGGCGGCATACAAGTCTAATAAAATAAAATAAATAAATAATAAATATCTCTAGTTTATAGTTCCTCTCTGAGTTTGGTGTCCTTCCCAGTGTGTGTTATCTGTGGACGTCCTCCAGCCCTTATCTTGCCTGGTTTGTGTTGTTTTTTCCCTTCTTCTTGTAACTGTGTGGGAGTTTTTTGTTTTCTGTCAAAGATATTTGGAACTTGGAAGCAAACTGAAGGAATAAAAGGGGCTTCACCTGTTTTCTGTGACTGTGTTTGTTTTGTATCCCACCCTGGGCCATCACATGGGACTTGCTGTCCTTACCATTGCATAGTAGCCATCGCTGGCCAGAATGATGACATCAATCGGAGATGTATGGTTAGCCACACAGATCCCTCCATTGCGGGGCCTGTTTTCCCTAAAGTTTGGAAGGAAGAAAGAGATTACGTGAAAAACTGAAGCAAACGCTCAGTTAACTCAAGAGAAAGGCAGGCAGCTTGTTTGCATGCATCCTTTTGATCCCTGTTTCCCACTCTTTTTTTTAAAAAAAAATTTGTTTACTCAACGTTTCAACAATTAAAAACAGATTTCCACATTTTGCAACCTTACTGTAACAGTGTTTACATTGGTTTATAACATCTATAACTATGTTATCCATAGCTGTGTTAGATTCTTCCCCATTCTAAACATTTTTATACATATATACATATATTTAGACATAGACGATATTATTTTATAATTTCTCATACATTATCATTTGAGGCCTTTGCGTTTTCTCCTTAGCCATTTGTACCAAACATCCCATATCTTGTAATATTCTCCTTCTTCCTTATTTTTCAATAACACCATCCGTCTGGCCATTTTGGCGCTTTCGAATATCTTATTAATTATTGCGGTTTCTGGGGGAGGCTGTTTCCAGTTTTGGGCAAAGGAAATTCTAGCAGCAGTTATAATATGGAGTATTAAGTATTGAAGTTTTCTTTATTTAAGTTAGATTCTAACATGCCTAACAAAAAACTCATAACGGACAAAGAACTTTTAGGCCAGTTGAACTTGTAGACTTCAACTCCCAGAATTCCTGAGCCATGCTGGCTCAGGAATTCTGGGAGTTGAAGTCCAAAGGTCATAAAGGGACCCTACTTCCCCACCTCTGCTCTAGGCCTTGTCCCACAGACCAGGGCAGTAGATACTTAAAACACAAGCACACAACCCTCCAAACTTATTTGAGAATCCCAAAATGCTGTGCCAAACCCCCACCCCACCATAAATGGACAGTTGCCTAGATAAATGACACCAGAAGTATAATCTGCATTCCCTTCTCCATGGCTTTTAGCAACCTTTCTTCAATTTTTGCTATTTATGAGGAAAATGTATTATGCCTCAAGCGACGGAAATCTCATCCAGCCATCCTTCTGGGTTTTTTTTTTTTGGTTTGTTTGTTTTTTGACAAAATAACGGGCTTTTGTTCACAAACGTTTAAATCTTATCATCTCAGCTACAGCCAGTCAGTAATAAAAAGCTGGCTGGGTAATTTTGGGCCAGTCACTCTCTCTCAGCCCAGCTGACCTCAAGAGGACTGTTGCGGTGGGGAAAATAGGACGACTGTGTTCACCCCTCGAATTATTTATAGAATAATATAGTTGAGAGAAACATCAAATACTTAAAATAAAAAAGGAAACGAGCAAAATAAACCCTTGCTAAATGTTTAGGACAGAGGTCTCCAAACTTGGCAACTTTAAGACTTGTGGACTTCAACTTCCAGAATTCTGGGAGTTGAAGTGCACAAGTCTTAAAGTTGCAAAGTCTGGGGACCCCTGGTTTAGAATGTTTATATATCAAATTAAGGGCCTTGGTGGCTCAGGCTGTTAATTGCCTGCACTTAAGTTCCAGCTGCCTACAACTGCTGTAGGCTCGAATCCCACCAGGCTCAAGGTTGACTCAGCCTTCCATCCTCTCGGGGTAGGTAAATTGAGGACCCAAGATTGTTGGGGGCAATAAGCTGACTTTGTAAAAATGCCGCTTAGTAATAAGCAGGCATATACAATGGAATGAAGGCTATTGCTGAGCGCATTGGACTGTATCCCCCAAAATTGTAAGCCACCTTGAGTCTCCGGAGAAGGACGGCATATAAATGTAATTAAAAAAAAAAAATCCCTCGCCAGTTCTACATTTTGCCTGTGCTACCGTTCTAGAGAATGGTGGCATGTAGGAAGTTTTGTTCTCTTTCTTTGGGCCGATATCTTGCAAACTTTCTCCCAGTCCCCACCATACCTGTGATGATAGGTGATGATAGCTGTAAGAGCTCGTATACAGATCCGGTAACACATCAGGTGCACATGCTTGCTGAGGAATTCTTTGTGCCTAAAGGTGAGAAGAACTGTGTTGTCATCCCATCTCAGTTTGTAATTCAACCTAACTGCTGATGTGCTGCTAACAGTTTATAACATTACTCTCTTGCCTCTCCCAAACAATGCTTACAAACCTCAAGGAAAATAATAATAATAATAATAATAATAATAATAATAATAATAATAATACCATCCAATTTGTTTACTCAACGTTTCAACAATTAAAAACAGATTTTATTTATTTATTTAGGACTGCCCTTGCACACCACTCAGAGACTTCAGCTGGTGCAGAATGTGGCCGCACGGGTTGTCATGGGAGCTTCCCGGTACTCCCATGTTACACCCCTCCTGCGCGACCTGCATTGGTTACCAGTTGCCCTCCGGGTGAGGTTCAAGGTTTTGGTGTTGACATACCAAGTCCTTCAAGGCATGGGTCCAGGATATCTGTGGGAGCGCCTCCTGCCAACATCAAATGCCAACCGCCCTGTGCGAGCACACAGGCAAGGGCTCCTCGGGGTGCCATCCGCAACCCAGTGTCATTTGGCGGTGCCCCGGGGAAGGGCCTATTCTGTGGCGGTGCCCGCCTTATGGAATCAATTACCCCTGGGACTCCGTCTGGCCCCTGCCCTTCGCACCTTCCGCCACGATCTGAAAACCTGGCTCTTTGAACAGGCCGGGCTGTGCTGACCTCTTGGGAGGGTGGTTTTAATTTAATTTAGGATTTTATATGGGTTTTAGATGAATTGGCTTGTAGTGTTTAATATTGTTCTAGGTAATTAATTTATTGTCTGTTTTTAGTTGTGAGCTGCCCCGAGTCCTTTTGGAGAGGGGGTGGCATACAAGTCAAATCAATCAATCAATCAATTTTACTTGTTGCTGGCTCGCAAAGTTAATCAGGTTAATTAGGGATTCTTAATGAGGAAAAGCCATAATTTAAAGTTCTGGGATAGGAAATGGAGACTCCAAACATTGCCTCCTTCCCTTACATACATGTGCTTTGATGTCCACAGAGACACATGAAAAGGGTGGAAGATGCAACGCGATGCTGCAATGCAGCTGTTGCCATTTTGACAAAAGCACTGGATTTGGCAGTTGCTTCCGATTTCAATAAAGGAGAATCTCTGTAGCTCAGGGTTGAAACGGTTGTTCTCTAGTTTGGGTAATGAAATGTCTGCAAGAAAACAACCAGATCACCAAAAAACCCTTGCTCTGGATTTCTTGCAAGAACCTGCTCCCAGGAACACCCTCTGCAAAGCAGGAACCTTAAAGTCTGTTCCAATAATTAGCTGATTTCCAAGTAAGATGTGAGGCGAAGTGCTTCCTTTCGAATTATCTTGGAAATCTGAGCTGTGTAGACGCCAAAAGCTTGGGACAGGCATTTCCTTAAGATGTTATCCTACAAGTAGTAAAGTCAGCCTCCTGGAATATACCCTGAGAATCCTGATCTTCCAGCCTTTTTACAGAATGACCGATCACTCCCTTCAAATCTCTCTCTTTTTGTCTTTGTGTGCCCTCAAGTCATTCTTGACTCTCTGGTGACTGCCCTGGTAAGTCCAAGCTGCTTTCTTGGGCAGATTTTGGAAGTGGTTTGCCTGCGTTCTTCTTCCCACACCTAACCACCTCTCTCACCTGCCCATTAAGTTTATTTAACACTCCCTCAAGAATATGAGGACAGTGTCCCACATAGTGGAAAGGAATGCCAGAGAAGGTGTCTCATTTCTTTTGACTCTTTTGCCAAAACAGTTGGGTAGAGAAGGAAAACAGATTTGCCTTTGCTGTTGAAGGGCAATCCAAACTGTGGAGATGACAGCAATTCAATGTGTTAAGAGGGGATCAAGCACTTCACCACCCCAACAACTGATTATCTTTTAGATGTTTAGGTTCCTCCCTTTGGACAGTGAACGTCATGTAACCTGCTGCTAAGGACTCACCTTCCATTGGGTAACAAACCCACCATGGTAGTGCCTGACACCAAAAGGCTAATACCAGTAAAAGCCAGAGCAACCCTACAGGGGGGAGGGGGGGAGAAAGGGAGGGAGGGAAAACAAGGAATTAAGGTACAATTAAGGCATAGCTGGCTGGAGAATTCTGGGAGTTGAAGTCAACAAGTCTTAAAAAGTGGCCAAGTTTGGGGACCTCTGCTATAGAGGGGGTCAACCCTGAAGTTGACCTGACCGAAGCTATCTTGACAGGGTTGCCACACTTGAGCTGAGGGGTAGGGAGGGGGGATTTGAAATAGCTGGGATTCTGTAGCCAAAACAAAATATTTTCTCTTGTGAACCAAGGACATTTTCATACATGGTCAGAGGAAGGCAACCCTGTGACTGGACCATGTGACTGCTTGTTTTGGGAAAGTGGGAAAACGTTTACTTCTAATGAGGTGAAAACCGCGGGAAGACTTCAGAGTCGGTTTTCACCAGATCTGTGCCAATATGGTATGTCCAATAAAGCTGTTCTCGGAGGAATCTCTACCTGCCTTGCAGTTTTGCTTGATTACGGAATTATTGCTGGGAACCCTGACATGGGGTTTGTCCAGGAGAAGCGATCAGGTGCCCCATCTTCCTCCTGGCTGCCTAACGAGAAGCCCGAGCCCGTCCTGGCCTTTACCTGAGTGGCAGCAGGAAGCAGTAGCGGACCAAGAAGCCCACCCCCCACAGGATGGTGAGGCGCAGACTGATGTAGTGGAAGTTGTAGTTGGTTCTGCTCAGCAGGTTCCAGGACTCCAGTTCCTCTGCGGAGAAACGCTTGGTCACCTCGTCGTCCATAATGCTCTCCACGCCTTTGCGGCAGAAGTAGAAGATGTCAGACAGCTCAAACTCGGGGGCATCCAGCGCCTTGTTGCTGGAGCTCCTACGGTTCTCCTTCATCTCCTCTTCCAATGAAGTCGGCTCTTTGGCAATGATTCCTGCAACAAGACACACCCCTGTTCCAGCCAAACAGTAGGAGAAGCGCTGCCTGGCGCACCCCGTCACCCCCACTGCTCTTACGAAAAGGCAGCTGGCCCTCTTACCGTTGACGCAGGGCTTATAAACGGTGTGGTTCTTCTCTTTGGCGCCCCGCTCAATCCTTAACGTTGCCCACTGCAAGACATGAAGGAAAAGAAGAAGTGAGAACCTTCGGAGCCGGATGTGAAATCTTCGAACCAGGGTGCTGGCTCTGTGTGTAGATGGTAAGGAGTGACAAGTTTAGGGAAGCGATCAGAGGCTGACAACTAACACACTGTCTTAGCTTTATCCTTGGGGTGGACAAGCAAAAGCTTGCCCGCCCCAAGGATAAAACACCCAGATGCAAACTGAGCGACGTGGCATATGCACTACCACTTCACAAACGCAGGGCGCAACATAGCAGAACAAACCCATCAGGCACTAGATTCAACAGCCCATCTGCATTTAAAAGATACAGGCCACTCTTTTGAAGACAACGAAGTCCACATTTTGGTCAGAGAGGACCGCGGGTTTGAAAGAGAGGTCAAAGATATGTCAAAATAGAACAGCCCTCCCTCCACAGAGGGGGAGGGATACAACATCATCTATCTCCAATCTACAACACAGTCCTTTCAGGGGCTCCAAGAAAACTCCACACCCATTTGCACCACTCGGGTGACTCTGAGGACCCAAATAAACCTCCAAGTGGCCTCAATGACCCTCTAAAAGGATGCAAATGACCAGCTGTCTGCAAGGAGTACAAATCCTTCCATTCCCCACCATCCTGTCAGAGCTGAAGAAGCTTCTTGGATGAGAAGTGAAATGTCTTCAAAGAAAAAACCCAGAAAGTCCAGTTGCCTCTTGAAAAAAGCACCTTTGCGACAGCCATGACCTGGTGGACTGAGAATCTCCATAGACATAACACAATGCCTGTTTAGCAGTTCATCTAACATCATTGGGTCCAAAAATGAAAATGGAGAGGTGCTAATTTCCTGTCCTGCTTCACCAGCTTCCACTAGGCTGCTACTGATTCTGGAATATGCTGGACAGCACGAGGTCAAATCCAGAAGCTTTGGATAAACAGCTCCTGCATATGCTCTGTGGGAAGAAACTTGCTAAATTCAACCCTCAGCAACCTGCAGTCAAAAGTTAAATTCAGTCAAATTACGGTGAACAGAGCATGCAAAACTGTATTAGATAACTCTATAGAGCTTGACAATGTGACCTAGTCACCCATCTTGCTAAATTGATGTTATTAATTACATTTATGACCACAGACCCAAAGATTGCTAAGCGGTAATCTGTTTGATAGCTTTGCTCTTAATGTGCTGTGTAACACCAGCTCCTGTGATTTGTAAACTATGGATCATGTGGGGCTGTGAGAATGATAATTTTAGCTTCTTCCAGGAATAGACAATTTTTTTAACAGTCGAGGGATGAATTATTCATTTGGGGGGGGGAAGGTGGCTGGTTGAGCAAAGCTGAATTTTGGAATATTGCTTTATTTTTTAAATTAGTAGAGTAATACACCTGTTTTAGGGCTTATACTGCATTGTTGCAGTAAATGTGAGAAAATTGCATCTCTCAAGTTTCCCTTTTGACCTGGATTGTTGAAAATTAAGGCCCTGCTTTGCCAACCACAAATATAATAAACCATGGCATTACAGGCTGTGTGGAACCAGTGAGTCATTAGAGAGAAGGAATGCTGGACCAGAATCCTTTGGCGTAGAACGGCTCTTCCTGTCATCTTATCTCTGCCTCTTCTGTCATCATTCCTTTCTTATCCAGCCTGTTGAGTGGGGGAAATCAAGCTGCATTTTATGTTATGGAGGTGGAGGCAACACCCACCATCTGAAATAATTCAGTGAAAACTTGCTCTTTGGGACTGCTTGGGCAAAGAGGAAGCTTTCCAGGGGCTCTGTTTAAATCTGACCATGGATTTCTTTTCAGCTTTTTTTTTTTAAACTGGCTGGTTCAGATGACAATGGAGATGTTATTGTTGCTTGCTGGTATCTGCAAGTTTTATCTGCTTATTTTTCGATATTCCACTCTAAGCATCTTCCTTTGGGCAGCATCTAAAATCTTGACAACAGCTCTTGATAGGGGCACAGAATAAGACAGGGAGAATGACGCCCAAACCTAGTTTATAAGGACAGAAGCTTGAGGCAGCTTCCATCTAAATTAAATGAGAGGTCTGAAAAACGAAAAGTGCTGGCTTAGAGTCAAAAGAAGGAGTTCTTTTTAAAAATCATAACTGAAATGGAAACCCCAGGAAGCTCCAGAGAGGAAAAGTCAGACTCTCATGTTTAAAGTGACTTCCAAGTTGCAGAATAATCAGCAGAAAGTCCTGCCATGGTAGGTGGGGCTGGAGTTGCCTTCTTTGCTGCTCGTTCCTGCCTGTCTAACCTTTGTATCTGACGTCAGACAGGCTGCCCACCCACCAGGCTGAAAGGGCAAGGAAGGCAAAGTGCCCACGAGGTGCAGCAGAAGAGGGAAATATGGAGATTCTCAGTCATCCAGGGCATGGTGGTCCCAAAGGGGCTTTTTTCAAAGAGGCAACTGGACTTCCTGTTTTTGCTTTGAAGACGTTTCGCTTCTCACCCAGTCAGAGCCGAAGAAGCTTGTTGGATGAGAAGCGAAATGTCTTCAAAGAAAAAAAAAACAAGGAAGTCCAATTGCCCCTTTGAAAAAAAGCACCTTTGGGACAGCAGAAGAGGCATTTCTACCTGGCTGATTCTGAATGTCCTGGGCAGGCAGTCGTCTCCTATCCCTCTCCCTTCCTGGTCCCTCTGGGTTGTTCCCCTTTTCCTTTTTTTTTTTTAATTACATTTATATGCCGCCCTTCTCCGAAGACTCAGGGCGGCTTACAATTTTTGGAGCACAACCCAATGCGCTCTGCAATAGCCTTCATTCCATTGTATATGCCTGCTTATTACTAAGCGGCATTTTTACAAAGTCAGCTTATTGCCCCCAACAATCTTGGGTCCTCAATTTACCTACCCTGAGAGGATGGAAGGCTGAGTCAACCTTGAGCCTGGTGGGATTTGAGCCTACAATAATTGTAGGCAGCTGGATCTTAAGAGCAGGCATTTAACAGCCTGAGCTACCAAGGCTCTTTTTGGCCCCAGATCCTCCGTTTCACATCACCACATCCACACAGCCTCCTGAAAGCAATTCCTGGAAACTAACCGGTCGTTGCATTATCGTAAGGTCAGGCTCACCCCTAGGGGTGCCCTCCTCTGCCCATGCTTCTTGCCCACTTTCCCATCTGACCCTCTGAATTTAACACAGGCTCCGTTAAGAACCTTGGAAGGACGGCCATGCCTACACCGTAATACACACAGCAACGGGTGATGCCTTGAACTCCTGGAGGGAATACGAAATAGATAACAAAAAAAAAGTACAGAATCCAATTTCTTGACAGGCTCCACTTTCACGTTGAAAAGAAGGGGAAGAAACAACTTTATAACGGTCTGGTTTGGTTCTGCAACCCAGCAAGACTGACACAGACTTCAGAGAGTAATTAGAACTGCAGAAAAAACAATGGCCACCAACCTGCCTTCCATGGAGGACTTGTATCCTGCATGAGTCAAAAAGAGGGCTGTGAAAATATTTACACACCCCTCACATCCTGGATATAAAACCAGGATGTTTCAACTCCTTCCCTCAAAATGACGCTATAGAGCACTGCGCACCAGAACAACTAGACAGACACAAGGAGTTTTTTTCCCCCGAATGCCATCACTCTGCTAAACAAATAATTCCCACAACACTGTCAAACTACTTAGTAAAACTATATTACTATTATTATTCTTATCCTTCCTATTACCTATCTCTTTCCACTTATAACCGTGTTGCTTGTATCTTTACAATTTATATTTGTTTTATTTGTTCCCTAGTATAATTTGATTGCTTATTAGTAACGTATGACTATCACTAAGTGTTGCATCTTATGATTCTTGATGAACATATTTTAGTTTTTTCTTTATGTTCACTGAGAGGCTTATGCACCAAAGACAAAATTCCTTGTGTCTCCAATCACGCTTGGCCAATGAAGAATTCTATTCTAAAACAAGTTAGGACAGGGAGAACAAACGCAAGCAGTGCTTGAATGGTAGCTAGAGAGATGACTGTGAAAGATTTTCAGTCCTAAGTGTAGCATTCTGACCTATGTCCTACAAAATACATGATGCAAAATAAGCATTGTTGCATTATACAAGCTGCGCAAAAGGGCACATACTACAAGAAGATATGAAGACAGACCTGGTTCAGCTGGACAATTTAAGCAACCATCACCAAAGCTGGAATTTTTAAAGGGGTGCTATTATTTATTTTTTTTATTTTTTTTGTATTTTTGTTTGCTTTTCTTAGCATGGAATGTGGTCAGATCGGATCATCCGAGGAATGTCAGAAGCCCTTCATTAAAAAAAAAATTACCTACGTACATTCACCTGACAACTGTGGGAAAAGTATTTGCAAAGGTTCTGACTCTTTCCCCAAAACAGTTCCCACTGAACCTAAAGCCCTGTGGAAATCCCTGGACAGAAACTAACACTCCCTCCGGGTTACAGGCAACTCAAGAGGTAGAAGGTCCTCAGGTGGGAATATTCTATTGGCTATCAGCATGAAGGGACGTAGTGGCTAAGATGCTGAGCTTGTCGATCAGAAAGGTCAGCAGTTTGGTGGTTCCGAATCCCTAGCGCCGCGTAATGGAGTGAGCTCCCGTTACTCGTCCCAGCTTCTGCCAACCGAGCAGTTCAAAAGCATGTAAAAAAATATGCAAGTAGGAAAATAGGGACCCCTTTGATGGGAAGGGAACAGCGTTCGCCTTCGAAGGCGTTTAGTCCTGCCGGCCACATGACCACGGAGACGTCTTCGGACAGCGCTGGCTCTTCTTTGGCTTTGTAACAGAGATGAGCAGCGCCCCCTAGAGCTGGAAATGACTAGCACGGATGTGTGAGGGGAACCTTTACCTTTACCAGCATGAAGTGCGGGTCAGCCTCCTGCCAGGCATCTCATCCTTCAGCTTCCCACTGGTGCTTCACCAAGGAATCAGTAAATGTCCTGGGGAATCTCCCTGAAGGACACTTGAGAGCTATGGACTGAAATGGTTAAAGAAAGGAAGAAGAGCAGCAGAAAATGGAAGTTCCTATGATGGAGGGTTAGAAGCAGGAGGGCTCTGAAACATCAGCTGAGCAGTTAGGTTGCCAAGTTTCTAACTGCACCACATTATTTGGAGTGGTACATAGAAAAAGGACAGGTTCCTAAATTATCTCTGTATGCAAAAAGATGGACACTAAAATTGAAAACTGGATTCTGCATGGATAAGTACAAAAGAAATTGTACTTATAATTTGGACTTGGTCAAACAATCACAACATGCTGATAGAATCTGAACTAGGGTGGGCCAGGCCATGAAAGGGATTTTGGAGTTGCTGTGCATGGAAATACTGACCCAGAAGTACTGTTTAATACCCTGTTGTTGATTTTTAAAGATGCAAAAGATACTGCTGTTGCCAACTTCCTTTCAAAGGAAACCGAAGAAAATCTCTAAAAGCTGTCTGCTATCCAGGTTTTAACAACGGCATCTTAATTGTCCTTTATTTCCTGTTTTTATTTTTCCATAGTTTATTACTGTTAACCTGTTAACCTGCTTTTGACACGATCTATTTGCCTAGTACGACAATTTGATTTTAGATGATTTCAAAAAAAATGAATGTTGGGGAAACTGAAATAATAAATGCTCTTATTTTAAGACTCGAAACTCTCGTGTGTATTCTGATTCTGGCTGAGATGCGGGTTTTGGAGGAATAAGAAAGAAAAGAGGATAGGTAATTTCCCAGTGACTGGCTCCCTAGGTATAGTTGTTTGTGTGACTGCAACCAGCCAAGGCTCTGGTAGAATTAATGAACAGTGGTAACGGATGTACAGGGTCCCAGGGTGCGCATCGAGTTTTCAGGCGAAGCAGCCCTCAAGAAAGTGAAAAATGGGAAAAAAGAGGCAGGTTCTTTCATGCAACGCCTTCAAGGTGACCTTCGGCATGATGTATAGCTTGGTCTTAGGTTTCCACCCTCCCTTCCATCCTTGAAAAGTGATTTGGGGAGGGGGGAGAGCATGGAGTTACAAGGCCAGCTTATGCCTGTTCAGCATTAGGAAGGCCCACTGTCTTCCTCTTGGGTCGACGTCAGAGTCCGTATTTGAGTGGTAGGAGAAGAACTGCTGTTGGGTTACTATCTGTACAGCTACTCCATTCTGACCTGAAAGCCATCTCTATACAGGGAAAAAATTTTAATGGTTAAGCAACACCTTGCACCTGCCTGCCAGGGACATCTTCCTTTGTCCTTATGTCACAAGTTGGCAGTGACGCTGGCGACCCATGGTACATCTGGACTTGCCTGAAACTCCCTGTTTCCTAACTGAGCACACAAGACCTGTGTCGAAAGAGCTGCTGATGCATTCATTTGTGTGCTGGTTGCTGGAACAACCCAGCCTCAGGCTGCTCCTCCCCCACCCCAACCCCCAGGAATGTTAAAGCAGGGGGAACTCACCCGGAAGATCTGCAGAAGACTTTTCATGTAGAGACGGCGGATGCCAAAGGAAACTCCAAAGATGGCTGGCACAATGATGAAGACCAAAAGCAGAGTGAAGAGGACGGTCAGGGAAATGCCCAACAGGTTAACGACCAAACTGTCAACGGGCAGCAGTAGAAACATGACGAAGGGGAAGAAGGCAGGCTAGGCCACGCTAGGCCAGTGCCCTGCAAATTCCCAAGAGGCAGAAAGAAGCTGCCCTGGGAGGCAGTCAGTCAGTCTGTTCCCCTGTCAACCAACAACAACTTGAGTGTGCAGCAGGTCTCTGGCCTATCACAGGGGCCATTTCAGAGTTCACACCCTTCCTCCGGTGGGCTTGGGGTGGCCAAGAACCCCCATGCTCTACTCTGGAAAGAGGCCACAGCACAAGCAGCAACTGGGAAGACTGGCTAAGGGTGAGATGGTTACACAGTGGGTCACTGCGCAAGCCACCGGCAGGGCAGGGAGAACTGTCCCCAGAAGCAGCTCTCCAAATGCTGGGAAGAGAAGTCTTGTTTGAGTTTTCGGAAGTACCCAACGTCTCTTTGCAAGGATGAGAAGTGCTCCTTCTCTTGTTCTGCATTGGCGGAAGAGCTGGCACCCTGCAGAACTAGACCCCTTGCCCCTGGGACACAAGAGCCAGCTCTGGTCCTCTCGTGAAACTTGTGGCAAAAATCCTTCGAAGGCCTCTAGATCCCATCCACCGCTGGAAGCTGCAAGATGTTTTCTTGTCCATGGAAGACGCTCTTCAAAATACGGCGTTCCCACATCCGAGTCACTAGTGAGGAAAGAGAAAAGAAAGCAATCTCAGTGCAACCACAACGGAAGTACTGTGAGGCCACATAACCACTGCTCCTACGAGAACAGACGGGGGCAGCAGTTTCTCACTCAAAAAGCAGCGAAGATAAAAGCCAGGGATAAGCAAAGCAGGCCGTCTGCTTATAACTGAGGAATCCTTTTAGGTCCAAGGACCCACAAAGAGTGTTCCTAGCTTAAATACTCAACGGGATTTATGTTACTCATCTGTGGTCTTAAAAGGAGGAAACATCCCCTAATTTGGGGAATCTTCCTACCTATTTGATAGAAGGAAACTGTGACTTGCTCAAGTGACCAAACAAAGTGACTAATTGTAAGACTGGCATGCTGTCCCAATAATTATTTATTATTTATTTATTTTATTAGACTTGTATGCCGCCCTCTCTCCCTAAGGACTCAGGGCGGCTAACAATATAAAATCCATACAAATTTACAATAAAAAAGAATTAAACTAATTACAAGCCTAAACATTAAAAGTCGATTAAAATTTAAAACCCCCTAAAAACAAACCCACCCTGCTTAGTTAGTCCAGACTGGCCTGTTCAAAGAGCCAGGTCTTCGGGTCACGGCAGAAGGAGTGGAGATCGGGGACCAAATGAAGGCCCAAGGGAAGTTGGTTCCAAAGGGGGGGCGCTCCCACAGAGAAGGCCCTACCCCTGGGCACCGCCAACCGACAGTGTCTGGTCGACGGTATCCCAAGGAGGCCCTGTCTGTGGGAGCGTTCCGGGCGATCAGAACGCGATGCCGGCAGGAGACGCTCCTGCAAGTACCCCAGACCCAAGCCACGTAGGACTTTATAAGTTGTCACCAACACCTTGAATCTCACCCGAAGGCAACCGCAACCAATGCAGGTCGCGCAGGAGGGGTGTAATATGGGAGCATCGGGACACCCCCATCACAACCCGCGCGGCTGCATTTTGCACCAGCTGCAACCTCCGGGTGGTCCGCAAGGGAAGTCCCATGTAGAGGGCATTGCAGTAGTTGAGTCGGGAGGTGATGAGTGCATGAGTGACTGTCCGTAGGGCATCTCGGCTCAGGTAAGGGCGCAGCTGGAGAACCAGTCGCACCTGGGCAAATGCCCCCCTGGACACAGCTCCCACCTGCTCCTCCAAACTGAGCTGTGCATCCAGGAGGACACCCAGGTAGTAATAATAATGGAATCCTAAATCAGTACAAAAAGTTTTGTGCCTATAGAACCCCTTTCTTCAATCTGGTGCCCTCCTAACATTTGGGGACTGCAACTCCCATCGGTTGGGAAACTCGGAAGTATACAATTCCAGAGGGCAGCAACTTTGGAAGGCTGATATAGCAACTCTGGAAGACTGATTATTTCCCAGGACTATTTTTCAAGACAACATGTCTACATCTTACATTGTTTCCCAACATGTTATTAATAAGGCGTGGTCTATCTTTTTAGATTCTGTACTAAAATCTTTCAAACAAAAAAAGTCACTAGACAAACAGTATGGATGTGAGTGAAACGCTCTCCCGCAAGCATGAAAAAGCCCCATTTTCTAGATCAGGGGTCTCCAACCTTGGCAACTAAGCCTGAAGTCCAGCAGGCTTAAAGTTGCCAGGATTGGAGGCCCCTGATCTAGATGAATCGGATGCAATGATGCTTTGCATTAGGGTCTTTTCCTGGTGGTCTCAGAAGAGGACCATGGATCAAATTATGGAGGGAACAATCCTGAGAAAAAAAGGTGGTTAAGGGATCTGTGTTCTAAGCCACTAGAATACATCGAAAACTCTAGCACTACATGCCACTGAATCACAGATGTTGTCACAAATCAGACATTTTCAAAGATGCGATTCCTGTTTTTTCTTCAAAGACTGTCCTGAGGAATTACACTAATAAACAGGAAAGATGTACATGGAATAGCTAAATTAAAAAAAAACAGAAACAAAAAGTGCACATAATCCACACATGCTGAATCTGAACCCAAATGAACAGATCAGGAAATCCCCTTTAAAACATCTCTAGACATTATGAATATAATGTAAAAGTACAACCTAAACCATGAAGCATTTCACTCCCAGAAAAAAAAATTCTAATTTATAGCAAACTCTGCATTTTACTCACGGCAAACATTAGGCGAACAGAAATCACATGGGAATGGAATAAAGAGCTGGAGCTGCCATCCAAGGCGTTTCCACTTACAGTTAAGAGGCAGAAGCAAAATAAAGTCTCTGGAGAGCAACTCACCTCCAGGCAGCCTTCAGCGAGATCTTAACTGCAATAGCTTATAGCCTTGCATCACAGCTGGAAGGGAACAGCAATCAGATGTTTGCAACCACGTGTAATCCCTACACAGTGTTCCAAGAGATTCCAGAGTACAGGCTCGGGATGAGGAATGTGTTTTTTTTTCCATATACAAACACACCAGGATCATGACAACCGACTGCCTAACCAGTTCTCAACTAACCCAAGAGTTGGCAAGAGGGACACTATATCTGTTTAACAGATCAGAAAGGCGCTCCTGACGCAAGCTAGAGCAGAGATCTAGATTAATGTTAATCGTGAGACAGTTGATTATTACAATCCTAAGGGCAGAAGTAAAAGGTTATTTAATCTGATGTTCTCAAGATGTATTTGGATGCAACTCCCAACTTCTGTAGCCAATTTGTGGGCATTGTAGTTCAGGTGGTCTGACTGGTAAAAGGTTCACGTAAAGATGTTCACATCATAGCCATCAGGAAAGCCAACTCTTAAATGACAAGTTTACGACTTGGCAGTGAAATCACTGACTAGCTGTTGTGACATTGATTAAATTCCACAGAGGGAGATTATATTGTTTTCTTAATATTGCATCAATATAATCACTGGAAATGGTAGATAAAAAAAGAAATTCAACAATTAAAGCGTGGATTCAATTGCTCTAATGTTTCTCAACCACAGCAAATTTAGGATGTATGGATTTCAACTCCCAAAATTCTCTAGCCAGCATGAGGAATTCTGGACACTGTCTCTTTCCCGGCTCAAGAGTGACCAATTTAGAAAACTAATTAAGAATGAATATTTTATACATATTGTACCTCTGGGAGATGAAATCCATGCACCTGTGGTTGCGAAATGCTACTCTAAGATGTGACAATAGTCACTGATTTATTTAAGCTGCATCTTCAATGTGTATTAATGGATTAAAAAAAAAGGATTTGACAAATTCATGCAGAGGAGACTCATTAATGTCTGTAGGCCATGACTGTAAAATGAAATATTCAGGCAGGGAGTGAAAAGCTCCCTGATCTGATATTGTATGGCATCTGGCTTTCTTGCCAACTGCAAGGTTTTAAACAGCCCTAAAGAGCCTCCCCCTCTGCTAATAATGGTGCATTTTTCAAAATGAACTTCTTCCAACTGGTAAAAACCGGGCAAGCTGTAGCTTCTCCTATTTGCTACTTATAAAGTCAAATAAAGAGTGAGAAAACAGAAGTTTTGCTTTGCTGTAGCACAACCAGCATACACTCTCGATTCCTCATATAATTAAGACTGAAGTCCAAAACCAATTCTGCAAAACTTACGAACAGGTTTCTACAAGCTCAGCCTTTAAAATGCTTCCACCGCATCAAAAGTCTGAGTATGCAGTTCTCACGAGAGACATGGGCCTTCCCTCAGGCAGAGAGTTTTGTGAGCCACTAAAACAAAAATAGCTTTTCTTTTTACAAGGAGGGAGTAGACACAATCTGTTCAATTTGACAACCCTGGCCCTAGATAATTTAGAAGTATCTACTTACATAATACATCAAATTTAGAGGCCACCCCATTCCAGATGACTTATATAATGACAGTAAAAAAAAAAGGAGAGAGAACATCATGACTACTTAAAACAACATTATTTACAAGGGTACTTTCAAAAGCAAGGAAGCTAACGCAACCTTCCCCACCTCTCTGACTCAAAATAAACAATGACTGGAATATTCACTGACTGGAACATTGGTTCCCATATCAGGCTAAGACATAATTGTGCTTAATTTGCTTTTGATTTAGCATATAATATTAACTATCCATTGTCATTCGTAAGCTATAATTTATAACTGAAGATATTGCATGAACGCAGCTGTAATTTAATAAGCCACAAATATGTAAGCCATCGGAACCAGCAGCCCACGGCTTTGTTTTATGTACATTAAAAAAAAAATTGACTAGGATGTTCTTTCATTCAAAGTATTTCTGAGAACCCTTATAATGAATTTTATAAACATAAATCTTGTTCAAACAGTTGTTTCTGAATGAAGCTAACGTGCTTTTCATGCTTTTAGGGTGATATCCATGTCATAGTACAGGTGGTCCTTGATTTACGAACCACAATGGAGCCCAAAATTTCTGCTATTAATTGAATCACCGCAGTTGTTAAACTAGTAATCCGGCTTCCCCATTGACTCTGCCTGTCAGGAAGTCGCAAGAACTGATCACATGACCTAGGGACACAGCAACCGCCGTAAGTGTGAACCAGTTGCCAAGCGTCTGAATTTTGATGGCATGATCACAGAGATGCTGCAACGGCTGTTAAGTGAGAAAAATGATCTAAGTACTTTTTTTCACTTTTTTCGGTCACTAAACAGACCGTTGTAAGTTGTGGACTACCTGTAGACACCATCCTATCTGCTATAAATAAATATATAACTGAAAGCAACTACGAGTTATGTATTCTTGTGTTCTTTTTCACTCTATTGTTTTACTTCTGTTTCGTGCACACTCTTTTCATTTCCTCTGATTGTTGTAAGCTGCTTAAAATTGCCCCACAGCAAGATAGGGGGCAAATAAATTTAACAAAATAAAAATAAAAAAAGTAAGTACAAGTATCTCCAAAGCACTAGAGGGCAAGGCAAGATCATAATAGGCAGATTTGATCCGTAACTAAGGAGAAATTTCCTGCCGGTGACAACAATTAATCAGTGGAATGGCTTGTCTTCAGAGGCTGTGGGTGCTTCATCACTGGAAGTTTTCAAGAGGAAATTGGACAGCCATTTGTCTGAAATGTATACAGTGTGAGTTTCCTGCTTGAGCAAGGGGCTGGACTAGAAGACCTCCAAGGTCCTTTCCAATCCTGTTATTCTGTGTTATCCTATGACCATCATTAAGTGTTGTACCTTATGACGAATGTATCTTTTCTTTTTATATACACTGAAAGCATTTACACCAAGACAAATTCCTTGTGTGTCCAATCACACTAGGCCAATAAAGAATTCTATTCTATTCTATTCTTATTGTACCCTGACTATTAAGTGTTGTACCTGATGATTCTTGACTCTTGACGAATGTATCTTTTATGTACACTGAGAGCATTTGCACCACGACAAATTCCTTGTGTGTCCAATCACACTTGGCCAATAAAGAATTCATTCTATTCTATTCTATTCTATTCTATTCTATTCTATTCTATTCTTATTGTACCCTATGACTATTATTAAGTGTTGTACCTGATGATTTCTTGACTCTTGACAAATATATCTTTTCTTTTTATATACACTGAGAGCTTTTGCACCAAGACAAATTCCTTGGGTGTCTAATCACACTTGGCCAATAAAGAATTCATTCTATGTTCCAGTATCTGCATGCTCTGTAGAGCTTACAAGCACTTTTGTTAAAAATAGCGTTTCTTTTTAAATACTTATTCAAATGCTTAACTGATATTTTAGGAGCTCAAAAGATTTTAGGGAAACAAAACCACCCAGTTTTTGTCTAAATAGTGCAGGCACGCCTAGGTATTGTTTTCTGTATAGCTAAACCACATTGCTGAATCACTGGGGGAAAAAACCCACTGAAGGCTTCAATTCAATATTGTTTCCTAAAAGTAAAATCCTACTCAACCCTACATCTTGCATAAGTACACACTGTGTATATTCTGTTCAAAGGCTGTGGTGATGTTTCTAGCTCCCTCACCATCATTGGTACAGATGGGCACAGGGAATATGGTTAAAGAAACTGAAATATCCTTCTGGAACATGTCATGTATTTCAGCGTGCACTTAAAAACCTGGCTTCTAAGGTGATTGGCTGTATTAATGTAATGTTGAATTTGTTATTTTTGGCCAGCTTGGATGGCTTCACCACTACACCAAAGTAGCCCTCATCAATCACATCCCGGACATAAACTGTTTCAACTCCTTCCCTCAAAACGACACTATAGAGCACTGCACACCAGAACAATTAGACACAAGTAGAGTTTTTCCCCCCAAATGCCATCACTGCTAAACAAATAATTCCCTCAATTATTTGTCCAACTATTTACAAAGTCTGCACTACTATTACTATTAATCCTCCCATCCTCCCTTTCACCCATCCCCTCCCACTTGTGATGGTATGACTATAACTTTGTCGCTTGTTTCCTTACGATTTATATTGACTGTTTCCTAGTATGATTTGATTGCTTATTGTACCCTATGACTATCATTAAGTGTTGTACCTGATGATTCTTGACTCTTGACGAATGTATCTTTTCTTTTTATGTACACTGAGAGCATTTGCACCAAGACAAATTCCTTGTGTGTCCAATCACACTTGGCCAATAAAGGATTCTATTCTAATCTATTCTATTCTATCCTTATTCTTCATTCCAATATTCTATTCTATTCTATCCTTTAGAAAAGTGATGAGGGATCTTAAAGTGATATAAATTCCCCTTTGTATAAACTTAATTGTAAATCCATAAACAAATATATGCTGCTTTATTTTATTGAGCCCCAACACTATACGGCACCAGGTCAACAGCATCTCTGTTCCTCTGTCACTCAGGACTGTTGTCATAATTACAAAATGTCTATCATTCACGTCCAGACAATATGGTACATTACTTCTCTGCAGCATCAAGTCCATAGATCCATATCGATTTATATTTATCTTCTTGCACCTGCATTTGAGCTACAATTCCTTTCATTCCTAGCTATAAACAATGGCCAATGGCCATGCTTGCTGGAGATGACACAGATGTTGTAATCTACAAATATTTGAAGAATGCCAGATAGAGAATGCTGAACTACAGCATGTATGTCACACTCCATCCGCCTGATTAGCAAGGTGATTATTACTACTACTGATAAGATACTATTGCTCTTAATTGAAATTATTCAAATTAAATTTTTACCATAGTAAAAGCATTGCTAACAAAAAGCCTCTGTAGTCATGTCTGACCATTAGGGGAAAAGTCCCATAAATTGCTAATTTAGTTATTATTGGAGCCAATTAAAATACTCCAAAAGAACATGCAAGGTCCTGAATCCCCCAAGAGTCGTTATTGGCCAGATATTCCCAAAATCAGAGAACAGGGCAGAAAGAAAGCAAAAAATGTATAAAAATTAGCTTATATTTTAACCTAATTTGCTTAAATTGCTTGCTTTTGGTCTCGTTTAGAATATATTTTTATTTAGTTTTTGTATGCTTTTTATTGCTTTAAAATGTTTTTGTTTTAACTTATATATTTTTTGAATGGTAAGCCAGCCAGAGTCATTGACTAAGATGGATAATTATACAAATTGAATAAATAAATATCTCCCCCTTTGAACATTTAGACTGCTCTAGAGAAGTACTTTTCAATTTCAGCAACTTGAAGATGTGAGGACTTCAACTCCCAAATTCTCTAAATCAGCATGTTTAAAGGTGTATTTAAAGTCCCAGATTTCCTAAATCAGCATTTTCCAGGGAAAATTTGCCAGGGAAATTTTGGCAAATGAAGTCATGCATTTTAAAGTTGCCAAGGTTCAGAATTATTATTCTAGAGCCGCGGTTATTAAAGTGTGCTTTGGAGACCCGTGGGATGTCCCTCTCCATGGGTCTGCAAAGTCAAATAACTGTTT
This sequence comes from Naja naja, assembly GCA_009733165.1. Lineage (NCBI taxonomy): Eukaryota > Metazoa > Chordata > Lepidosauria > Squamata > Elapidae > Naja > Naja naja. The sequence goes on along the minus strand of CM019156.1, from coordinate 2,656,215 downwards.
AAAAATGTCTCCATTTTAATTTCTAATGCGGGAAACATCAACAGCCACAACTGACATAAACCAAAGCTCTTTGGATCTTTAGTCATTTTTAAGAATGCCAAGGAATTCTGAGACCAACATGTTTGAAAACAGCTACTGCGCACAAGTGGTTTTCAAACAGGGCAACTTTTAATTTTATGGTTTTCAACTCCCAGAATTCCCCAGCCAGTGTCAAGATTCGAAGCGTACTTTTGCTGTTGCAAACCTTAACGCTTCTCAGCTTGCCAACAAACCAGGGGGAGATGGAATGTAGGCTCCAGACATCGAGAAGACATCCATGAGAGCCAAGGACACTTTGCCAGGTGTTTGCCAGAGCCAAAGACTTTTTCTCATAACAATACGAGACCCAATTGGACAAAGTGACCTAACAGAGAGAGGGAGAATCTATACTTTAATTAGGTGGATTTCCATGGGAATTACCTAGAATTACCTAGGCCCTCATCAGTGCCAAAATGATGCACTCAATAAAGTTTTGCATTCAGAGATTGGACTGTCTTGATTGTGCTTGCTTTGGTTGGGTTCGTCAGTCAGAAAGTTGACAGGCAGCATGTTTCAAATTGTGTGGCTGAGGAAATTTCTGGCAATTAAAGTCCACCCCTCTTAAAGTGGCCCAAGTTGAAAAACATTGCTCTAGTCTACAGCAGGGTGGTCCAACTTTGACAACTTGTGGACTTCAGCTCCCAGAAATCCCCAGCCAGCCAAGTTTGGACACCCCCTGAGTTAAATTATGAACCCCAGGAGCTGGCTGGGGAATTCTGGGAGTTGAAGTCCACAAATCTTTAAGCTGCCAAGTCTGACACCTCTGAGCTAGGTTATGCACCTCAAAAGCTGGCTGGAGAATTCTGGGAGTTGAAGTCCACAAGTCTTGGAGCAGAGGAGGGGATCAAGCTATTTTCCAAAGCACCGGAATGCCAGACAAGGAACAATGGATGGAAACTGAACAAGGAGGAGAGATTCAACTTAGAAATAGGGAGAAATTTTCTGACAGTGAGAACAATTAACCAATGGAACAGAAGTTGCCTTCAGAAGTTGTGGGAGCTTCATCACTGGAAGCTTTCAAGAAGAGACTGGACTGCCATCTCTCAGAAATGGTGTAGGGTCTCTTGCTTGGGTGGGTGGGTGGGTTTGGATTAGATGACCTACAAGGTCCTTTCCAACTCTGTTAATCTGTTAGTCTTACAGCTACCAAGGTGGGACATCCCTGAGTCAGATTATGAACCTCAAAAGTCTAGTGAAGAGCAGGAGCAGGGGAGACATGAGAGCAGTCTTCCAATACTTGAGGGGCTGCCACAGAAAGGAGGAAGGGGGTCAAGCTATTCTCCAAAGCACCTGAAGGCCAGACAAGGAACAATGGATGGAAACTGACCAAGGAGAGAGATTCAACCTGGAAATAAGGAGAAATTTTGTGACAGTGAGAGCAATCAACCCACGGAACAGAAGTTGCGGGAACTTCATCACTGGAGGCTTTCAAGAAGAGACTGTCAGAAATGGTGTAGGGTCTCCTGCTTAGGTGGCAGGTTGGACTAGATGACCTACAAGGTCCCTTCCAGCTCTGTTAGATCTGTTAGAGCTGCCCAGCTTGGACACCCCGAGTTAGATTATGCACCTCCAAAGCTGGCTGGGGAATTCTGGGAGTTGAAGTCCACAAGTCTTCATGCCGCCCCAGGATGGACATCCCTGCAACGGCTCGGTTATTTGGATCATATTAGACCAAATCCTTATTTTTATTCGTTAAGATGATTTATACTGCCCTACTTTGTCCAGGGAGCCCCAGGCCGGGGGTGTGTGTGAGATGGGGGGAGGGGGATGAGCTTAGGGGCGACCCTTCCCCACTTTCCCCTTCACTTTTTAAGAGAGAACAGGCGCCGCGAGGACAGCCCTCCCCCACCGCGGCCTTGTGACGTCATTTCCCACAACAACACGGCGAGGTAGGCCGGGCGCGTGTGGGGGCGCAAGGCGGGGGCCCAACCGACCCTCCCCCTTCCCAGGCGCACTCCCCTCAGCCGCCGAGCGCAAAGGGGCGTGGCCGGGGGCGGGTCACTCACCTGCCGCCACGCCGCTGCCCCTTCAGCCCGGGCCCCTCCCCCACCCGGCCACGGCTGAGGAGACCGACGCGCCGCCGCCACCACAGCTGGAGCCGCCAGGGAGCCTCGCGGCGCTAGAGCGCATGCGCGCTCGGCCCTCGACGTCACCGAGTCGGGACCGGGTCTTCGAGCCCGCGCCGGGTTGCTCCACCCTCTTTTCCACCTTTCAGTCCCGCCTCCTCCCTTCCCAGCTCTCTCTCTCTCTCTCTCTCTCTCTCTCTCTCTCTCTTCCCGACCAACCAATCGCAGCTCGGCTCATCAGAGGCGGACGGCGCCTGCGCAGAAGGATTTGCCCCTCAGTTACCTCTCATCGACACGTCAAAGCATCTCGTGTCATCTTTGTGGGTGCAGGAATGGGGGGGAGGAGGGAGGGGGCGCGGCGGTGACGTAGGCACGCGCCCTGTTAAGAGGGACGTTGCTTCGAGATCCCACCCTCGGGCCCGTGGACCAATGAGAAGCCCGCAATTCTTTGCCCGATGACTGTGATTGAAGCAGAGGAGCTGTCAGTGTGATTGTGGCCTTTTGTGGGAATAGAGAGATGGAGATTGAAAGATAAATGATAAAGATTAGGACAGGACAAATCGGAACAGGACAGAACAGAATAGAAATAGAATGGAAATCAGAATAGAACAGAAAAAATAGAATAGAATAAAATAGAAATAGAATAGAAATCAGAATAGAACAGAAAAAATAGAATAGAATAAAATAGAAATAGAATAGAAATCAGAATAGAATAGAAAAAAATAGAATAAAATAGAAATAGAATAGAAATCAGAATAGAATAGAAAAATAGAATAGAATAGGAATAATTGGAGTAGAATAGAATAAAGGAATGAAGAATAGAATAGAATACAACAGAGCAGAACAAAATAGAGAATACAATAAAATTCAACAGAACAGAAAATAGAATAGAATACAATAGTCTAAAAAAAACAATAGAATGGTCAAATAGAACAGAACATAGAATAGAGAATAGAGAATCGAATAGAATTAAGGATAGGATAGAAATAAGGATTAGAATAGAATAGAATAGAATGAAATGAAGAATAGAACAGAGAATAGAATAGAGAAGAGAATAATAACTTTATTGTCACTTTGAATGTACACTAATCGGCATACATTAAAATGAGATTTCATTGCATACAGCTCTCAAAGTGTTTCCACCTCCGTATACTTTACATAACCATGACAGAATGAATGAATGAATGAATGAATACAAAATTATGTATATTCCCATATATATTATACAACATAGAGAAACAGGGCAGCCTCGTTCATGTGTACATGAAATATTTAACTTTCTTCAAAGTTAAATATGAATATATACTGAAAGCCTGAAGGAAGAACAAAGTATTTGTTTTACAATAAAAGTTTTACAAAAGAGGTCTTAAGCTAAGTTATTAAAAATTCATAGTATTGTTTCATTGTGTATATGTTTTTATGGGTGTACATGAATAGCTGCCCAAAGTCATCTTACAGAGGAAGTAAAAGCATACAAAATAAATAAGGATGCAGGTGTTTTGGTATGTGTTAGAAAAAATAATGAACAAAACTAATTTAGCAATTTTGAAATGCTGAAAAATAAACAGTGAAAGAAGAGGGAAAAACAAGGGAAATAATCATGAAAATGAAGAAGCTATGGAGTACCTAATAAAAACCATTTATTAAATGTGTATGCCACTCAAAATTCAATGATTCCAGGTGCCTCACAATAAAAACAATCATAGTAAAACATACAAAACAACAATAATAAATCATTATCTTTTAGGATATTAGTCTGATTGTCAGCCAGTTATGGTTTAGTCATCAACAGAAAAAAAAACAGCATTTTAAAATTCTGCCATCCCAGGGAAACACTTCATACAGTTGGACTGTTTAACACTTTAATTAACAGTAAATCAATGTTTTTCAGAGTTTTTTTTAAATTACATTTATATGCCGCCCTTCTCCGGAGACTCAGGGCGGCTTACAATTTTTGGGATACAACCCAGTGTGCTCAGCAATAGCCTTCATTCCATTGTATATGCCTGCTTATTACTAAGCGGCATTTTTTACAAAGTCAGCTAATTGCCCCAACAATCTTGGGTCCTCAATTTACCTACCCCGAGAGGATGGAAGGCTGAGTCAACCTTGAGCCTGGTGGGATTCGAGCCTACAGCAGTTGTAGGCAGCTGGAACTTAAGTACAGGCAATTAACAGCCTGAGCCACCAAGGTTGACAACTTTAAGGTTCTGGTTAGTGAATTCTGGGAGTTGAAGCTCATTTATTTTTCTTTTTAATTTCAGATGACAAATTTGAAAAAATGAGTTTAAATTTTCCAGACACTAAATTATTTAATCCCTCATTTATTTTCATTTTATCAACCCAGAATAAAAACCATGCCAGAATTTCCCTTTTAGTTCTCAAAGTGGCATCTCTTTGACTGAAATGAAAACCTTTTGAAGGGCAAGACTTAACTCTCACCATCTTTTCCTTTCCTGCAAAGTTCTCACCAGTTAAAGATATAGGTTACTAAATCATTGGTGACTCTAAATGGTTTCTATACTTTTTTTCTTTGCCTGGAGGAACCTTGAAGAAATCAAATACTCCACACTGAGGTGGTCTGAATTGATCAAAGTTTTGCTACCTCCTACTAATTCTGCATAATAGCCAGATTTGAAATATTAACTTATTTTGAAAAGGAAGTTCAAGTTTCTGCTTAGAAGGGATGAAATATTATTGTATCCTGAAAAATCAACATTAAAAAAATGACCCTCACCTAGAATGAAGGAGTCCAGCATGGGACAGCATGTTCTTTGGCACGAAAAAGCCTTTTCTTTCAACTGGCTTGGCTCAAGAAAGACGTCATTTCGACGCTGCCTTTCCTGCCACAAATTCCAGTTAATCACACCAGCAAACAATATGAGAATTTGAGCCCCATGACACAAGAAACAGAAAATCCAGGTTACCCAGCCAGCTAAAGGTAGAGCAGATGAAAAGGACATGGGCGAAAGAGCGGTATGTTTTTCCTGGCAGCACTTCAATGGATTTTTAAAGACCAGGAAACTGCGTTTACTATGTTTAAAATACTGTTTTTTAGAAAGCAAAAACCACAATTCTCTTATTTTGTAGCATGGCCCGCTGAGATGGTGAGATTGTGTAGTCTGTCAGTTATAATAGTATTTCCCCTCTATCCACAATTGAATTCAGCTCCCAGTGATTGCGTTTCTCAACTTTGGCAAATTTCGTATTTCTGGACTTTAGTTCCCAGAATTCCCCAGCCAGCCTTGAAATTGGAATTGGAGTCCACACAACTTAGAGTAGATAGGAAGGAAAGAAAGAGAAGGGAGGGAGAAAAGAGGGAGGAGGGAGAAGAAAAGAGGAGGGAAGGAAGGGAAGGAAAAGAGAAGGAAGAAGGGAAGGAAGGGAAGAAGGACAATAGGAAGGAAGGAAAGAAGGAAGGAAGAAAGATTTTCCATGTTCACTGCCATCTTCCCACAAGGGAACTCAATCGGGAAGTTCTACTGATATTTTTGTCCAATCACGGTCATTCTGTTTCTTCTGTTTAGGTAAAGAAATATCCCTGAAACAATGCCCCAACAGGTCATGGGTTGTCCAGTAGGGTATAATAACAGTAAGTACCCTCAAGGAGCTGTTTACTCGACCCATCTGCACACAAGTACGTAGTTATTTATTTTTGGTTGTGTTTCTGTGTCCTTGGTAAGACCTACAACTTTTGCTGCTGCCTTTGTTTGTTGACCATTAATTGGTAACCGATTAGATCTTTTTACTCTTTTCTCCCTAATGGCCGCTGTTTTGATTATCTGATCCTTTTCCTGCTTTCACTTACAGGGTCATAAAAAGGGAGCCACTTATTCAAAAGCCATTAAAACATGGTTTGTAATCTTTGGCCAACAAGCAAACCGTTATCCAACGGGAAGCAATTTACCTCTACATTCTTTTGAGGTTGTTTTTTTCCCCCCAACTTCTCTGCAAGTTCCTAGTTGTAATTAGCTTCCCTTTCCTAATCGGGGACTAGATTTGACTCTGCTTAACCTTTTGGGCGAAGTCGAAGACAATTAGATGTTGCCACGGAGGGCAACATGCCTTTTGTTTTTAAGCAGCTGATAAAAGACATCCAGGTATGATGAGAGGAAAAAAATGTTCCCACTTTGAAAAGATGCAACAGATCAATCATTTGTCAGGTTGATCTGTCCTAGCAGATATTTCTACTGTCAACAACAAGGTGGTTTAATTTTGCTCCAGAGCCAATTTTAACAATAATACAAGGGTCCCGGAAGGAATTGAGGGGAGGAAAAAGGAAAAGAAAGCAGACTTAAATGGCAAGAAATGATTTCAGAGCAATGAGAGGACCAGGATCTTTGCATGTCCAAGAAATCTTGGAAGGAATGGAATGCACCACGCAGGGCTCCAAAACTTTTGGCCTTCTCCCCGGTTCTCAAATGCTAACTGTCCAGAAACGAAGTCCAGCTCTGAATGCCACAGGCCTAGCCTCTCAAAAGGGGGGTGGGTCGTGCACCTGCCTTGCTCATGTGCGTCATTGGCAACACATGGCAGAAGCTGAGAAAGTCACATTTGTGTTTGTAATGCCAGCGTGTGGGATTGTCCTGGAGGACAGCGGTCAGAAGAGGCCAAAAGATGCAGTGATCGTCCCCCTCCCCTGTCCTCAGTGACCCCTGCTTTCTGAACATCTGTCTTCTAAAACAAGAAGGTAACAGATAACAGATAATCAAAGTTGGAAGGGACCTTTTAGGACATCTAGTCCAACCCCCTCACCCAAGCGAGAGACCCTACACCATTTCTGAAAGATGGCAGTCCAGTCTCTTCTTGAAAGTCTCAAGTGATGGCGCTCCCACAACTTCCAAGGTCAACTTCTGTTCCATTGGTTGATTGTTTCCCTGTCAGAAAGTTTCTCCTTATTTCCAGGTTAAATCTCTCCTTGTTCAGTTTCCATCCATTATTCCTTGTCTGGCCTTTGGGTGCTTTGGAGAATACCCTGACCCCCTTCCTCCTCTCTGTGGCAGCCCCTCAAATATTGGAAGACTGCTATCATGTTTCCCCTGGTCCTTCTCTTCCCTAGACTAGCCAAGCCCAGTTCCTGTAACCGTTCTTCATATATTTTAGTCTCCAGTCCCCTCATCATCCTGGTTGCTCTTTTCTGTACTTTTTCTAGAGTCTCAACATCCTTTTTATAACCTGGTGACCAAAACTGGATGCAGTACTCTAGGTGTGATCTTACTAAGGTTTTATAGAAGGGCAAGATTTATCTCTCTAGTTAATCAGCCACATGTCCCATCCCAAGCCACTATGAACCAAGGGTGTAGGAAACCGAGTGTAGAAGCTGTGCAGGACATCTGCTTGGGTGGGTAAAAATAAGGGTGGGATGCAGCAAGTTTGAAACTAAAGAGGACCTGACATATTTCAACAGAAATAGAGAACAAGGCTGGTTCGCACAATGCATTAAACACTCTACATTAAAAAAAATTACACATTAAAAATATTACACATCTCATTTGAGCCATTGTGGGTAGGATTTCCTGTATATTGCTGTATTTTCTGTATTGAGACTGCAGCAGTGCAAGGACTCCATTAGAGTCCAGGTAGTTTTCAACTTTAGAATTTAGGGTAGAATTGAGCCTGAAGGGACCTTAGAGGTCTTGTAGTCCAGCCCCCTGCTCAAGCAGGAGAACCTACACCATCTCATACAAGTGGCTGTTCAATCTCTTCTTTAAAAACTCCAGGGATGTAGCACCCACAACTTTTGGTGGCAAGCTTGTCCACTTGTTAACTGTTAGGAAGTTTCTCCTTAATTCCAGGTTGCTTCTGTCCTTGATTAAGGTAAAGGTAAAGTTTCCCCTTGCACATCCATGCTAGTCGTTTCCAGCCCTAGGGGGCGCTGCTCATCTCCTTTGCAAAGCCGAAGAAGAGCCAGCGCTGTCCGAAGACGTCTCCGTGGTCCTGTGGCCGGCAGGACTAAACGCTTTCAAAGGCGCACGGAATGCTGTTCCCTTCCCACCAAAGGTGGTCCCTATTTTTCTACTTGCATTTTTTTTTACATGCTTTCGAACTGCTCGGTTGGCAGAAGCTGGGACGAGTAACGGGAGCTCAGTCCGTGACACGGCGCGAGGGATTCGAACCGCCGAACTGCCGACCTTTCTGATCGACAAGCTCAGCGTCCTTAGCCACTGAGCCACCGTGTCCCTCCTCGATTAGTTTCCATCAAAGCTTTCTTATCTTGGCTTCTTGTGCTTTGGAGAATAATTCGACCCCCTCTTCTTTGTGACAGCCCCTCAAATACTGGAAGACTGCTATCCTTGTCTCTCCTAATTCTTCTTTTCTTTAGACTAGCCAATGATTCGTTTAGTGACCATTTGAAGTTACCAGGGCACCTCTCTTTAATGACTCATTGCTTCTTGTCCTGCCTCTCTGGCGCTTTGGAGAACAGCTTCTCTTCTCTGTTGACAGCAGAGCCTTCTCTTCAATAGGTTAAACATTCCTAGCTCCTATTTCCATTTTTACACTTCTTTCCCCGCCTCAAATTGTCTGAAAAAATGTAGAGAAAAGCAATAAATATGACAGTTGTGTATTTCGTGCCTGGCTTACAGAAGGGCTGACTAGCATGGAATTTTTGTGAATATGCTGCAACCTGGTGGCACGATAAAACATAGCACACTCAGTGGGTGAAAAGAGGACGATAATGAAATCGATAGTAAATATTATCTGTTGGTGGACTCAGTCATCTACAGCAGTCCCAATATGTAAAAATTACCCAACTGTGAATTGTAACCTTCCATGCTGTTTTATCCTTTGTCTTTGCTTGTTGGAAGCTTGTGGACAACTGGATGTTAATGGATTGTGACCAGTGGTGGGATTCAAATTTTTTTTACTACCGGTTCTGTGGGCGTGGCTTGGTGGGTGTGGCTTGGTGGGCGTGGCAGGGGAAGGTTACTGCAAAATCCCTAACCCTCCCCACCCCACTAACCTGCTTTCAGCTCTGTTCTCCTGTGCAGGGCAACCAAAGAAGACCCAGCCAATCAGCTGGGACTCAGGAGGCAGGGAATAGATGGGGATGGGGCCAGTCAGAGGCGGTATTTGCCGGTTCTCTGAACTACTCAAAATTTCCGTTACCGGTTCTCCAGAACTGGTCAGTACCTGCTGAATACCACCTCTGATTGTGACCTTATTTTTATTTCCTTATCATATTTACGTTCCACCCATCACCCTCTCAGAATAACTATTCTAGCTAAAAGACTGATATTGCTACATAGACTGAGCCCAAAGGAGGAGTCAAACACATCATCAGACATGAGTCTCTGCGCACCCATAAGAGATCTAAGCCCAGCCTACTTTGAGTTCCAATGATTTTTATCTACCGCCAGATTTGCCTTGACTATTTCAGATTCTTGTAGAGAGCCTTAAGCTTGCAACAAATCCTTATATTCTTTTGAACTGCCTGAGTTTCCTCATGTCCACGCTTTACGGATCATTATATATAGAATTATAACAGCTTATTGTTTGAACATATTACACTGTATTTTATTTTTTTCACATTTTAAGCAATTGTGTATGTATTCGATCATATACATAAAAAGCAGATAGATCTATGCCAGAAGTGGTCTTCAGCCGGCTCTGACTGGTTCTCGAGAACTGGTAGCGGAAATTTTGAGTAGTTCGGAGAACCGGCCAATCCCACCTCTGACTGGCCCCGCCCCCATCTATTCCCCGCCTCCCGAGTCCCAGCTGATTGGCTGGATCTTCTTTGGTTGCCCTGCACAGGAGAATGGAGCTGGAAAGCAGGTTAGTGGGGCAGGGAGGGAATGGGGATTTTGCAGTAACTTTCTCCTGCCACGCCCACCAAGCCACAGCCATAGAACCAGTGGTAAATTTTATTGAATCCCACCACTGATCTGTGCGCACGGTACATTGGGCTTAATTGTGGTTATCTAATTTGTCGCTCAGTGTGTTGGACAAACTTACGGTGTGCCCTGAGTCAAATGTAAGGAAGGAAACTTGGGCTGAGGCCAGAGGACAACAGCCAAGAAATCTAAAAATAACGCAGAGATCAAATTGGAGAAATCATTGTTCCTTTTTTAGTTCACAATGAAGGCTTTTTTTAAAACATGCCACCCAAGTTGGAACAAAGTGTTGCTCTGGGAAATCAATAGAGATATCCAATTATTTTACAGAAGAGTTCAAAACAGCCTACTAATGATGAGGAGGGGAAAGGAACAAATGATGTGTGTGTGTATGGGGGAACACACTGCGAGCTTAAATTTGGAGCTGAAGACTCACTGCTCAACATCTGAAGAGGGGAAAGGTTTGCATCCAAACTATAAAATGTGCGCAGACACTTTTTTTGTCATTAGAACAGCCAAGCTTCCAAGATAGAAGGCATCCAACTGGAGAACCATTTGTCCAGAAAGGTATAAGATCTCCTCCTTGAGCAATGGGTTGGAATAGAAGACCTTCAAGGTCCCTTCCACTTCTATTATTTGAAGTTCAATGTCTCTAGATTTGTGGGAGTTGACATTCTGGTGTAGATTCGAGAGCGGATGTACTGCCTGTTCATCAGGAAAGTGAGGCTAAGAAGGAAGGCTTCTTTTAGTAGTACTCCATGTCATAAAATGTCAGGAATCCAGTTGAATTAGAACAGAACAGAACAGAACAGAACAGAAAAACAACAGAGTTGGAAGAGATCTTGAAGGTCTCCCAATCCAACTCATGCTTAAGCAGGAGACCGTATAGCATTCCAGACAAGTGGCTGTTTGATCTCCGTTTGCAGATACAAAACAGTGATGGACAACCTACAGACTTCAAGCCACATGCTGTCCCAAACCATTTTTCTATTTATCTTGGGTGGACTCATGATTATCCCACCGATTGTGAAAAGGTCAGAATTTGCAGAAATGGCAAAACAGATCTGTCTGGTCAGGGAAAGACAATAACAACTGTTCTGAAAGGCTGGAAACCTTATGTGGACTTTTTGCTGAAAGAAGAAGGAAATGATGTATGGGTTTGAAGATGCAGAAAGATGTGGATTAAATGAGGGGCTGAAGAGACTTGTAAGAAAAATCTTAAAATGAGGAAGGACTTCAAGACTGTAATGGTTGAAAAGAAGGTCAGACATCATTATATTTCTTAAATATATTTATGTTTTATTTTTTCCACTTCTTGCCTTGCCTCATTTTCCTCTTCCTTTTCTCTTTCGATTTATATTTTACTTCATGAAAAATTTCTTCATGTTTTTTTAAAAAAGGATTATCTCACCCAAAGCATCAAAGGACCATTGAAGGCATATTTATTTGTATGGTATGACTTGGCTCCAGTGATGGCTGAAAACATGTGTAACTGGATTGCAACTATTTATGACTCTAGTTCTCTAACTAACAAGGCGTTGACTTCTCTTGACCTATATTTCATTTGAAGGAGGGGCCTTCATCACCTCTTGGAAATACTGGGACACTGTTCAGAAAGCTACTTTCTTCTGAAGTCCTACCTGACTCCACACTGTCTTCTCTCTTCCTCCCCCTGCAAGTATTTCAGGAGTTGGCTTTGAGGAACATCATCACATAAGTGAAAAAATTGGAAGGAAGGTACCACATTCATAAAAGACCGAGTGTTTTTACTCCTTAAGACCCTTTGAGGACAACAAGGAAGATGAAGCAAGAATGACCCTTCAGTGCAAGACATTTCAAATAGACCATGAAGAGCAGGGCTGGATTTCTTTTGTGTAGCAAAAAATTGTCACTTAACTATAACAGACCAGGATCTTAGTAGTTGATGGTATCCTGCAAGGATTTTTTTTTTGAAGAATAACTATTATTTTGGGGGTGTTTTCAGTGTTACCAATCTTTTTTTAGGAGTTGGAAATTTTTTGGGGGGAACTGGTTTTTTCTTGGGAGAACTTGGCCATAATTTCTTGGTAGTTGGTTGTGGTGGCTTTGGGACAGTTGCTTTTGATGTTTTCTTAGGAGATGGCTTCTTTGAGGTGGGGTGACACTTTCTTCAGAGTTGTTGGCTTCACTTTCTTCAGAGTTCGTGATGGTCCTTTCTTCAGCATGGTTGTTGGAACTTTACTTGGAGTTGCTGATGACATTTTCTTGACAGCTGTTGTTGACACTTTTTTTGGAACTGCTGGAGGCTTTTTCTTGGGAGCTCCTGGTGGCCTTTTCTTGGGGGCTCCTGGTGGTCCTTTCTTGGTTGCTCCTGGTGGCCCTTTCTGGGTCACTCCTGGTGGCCCTTTCTCAGTCACTCCTGGTGGTCCTTTCTTGGGAGCTCCTGGTGGTCCTTTTTTGGGAACTCCTGGTGGTCCTTTCTTGGGAGCTCCTGGTGGCCTTTTCTTGGGAGCTCCTGATGGCCTTTGCTTGGTAGTTCCTGGTGGCCCTTTCTTGGGAGATGCTGGTGGCAATGACACCTTTGAAATTGTCTGCATTATTTCTGAGGTTGTCCATGTTATTTGAAAGCTTGTGTTAATATTATTATTTGGAGACTGCTTGGACCAAGATGGACCATGCAATTTCATTGGATTGACCAACTTCATGGCCAGATAACCCTGAGTAAAGAAAGTTAGAAGATGGAGGAAACCAGTGAAAGCTGAACTCTATCATCCCTCTCTTTCTCTTTCTCTCTCTCTCCCCCCCTCTCCTCCTCTCTCTCCCCATATAACTGACAGAGCCCCACCCCTACTACTTATAGTGCATGTGTCAGGATTCCGACACTTAACCCAATTTAAATCATGAGTCTCTAGCCAAACTCCAAAAAGATTTATTGGGAGTTAGAAGATGCGGCATTGCCTGGGTGTAGCCGACTCACACATAATTCATTGTCACCCTTGAGCCTGGTTTTCCCCCACCCCCTGGGTGTATCATAATTCATATTCTCCAATGGGACACATCCATAGCCAAGAGTCATCAATCATGCTCTCCAGTTAGAATTTTGCACGGCAGAAACTTCGCTCACCTAGTTACTATCTTTGAAAACATTTGTGGAATGCAAGCTGCCCACTGCTCCCCCCTCCCTTTCTGTTGTCAACTCTAAAAAGACCACAGAAATATTTTATGAGTTGACAGCATGATTCCCCTTCCAGGTTACATTTTCACATTCCTTTCTCAGAAGAACTTACTGGCGCTGCGTAGATGAAATCTATAAACAGCCAGATCACCAGAAGGATGCAAATCAAAATTAGGATCTTCCATTTACTCTTCTGCCATATAATAAAATGGATGCTCTTTAAGGGGGCTGTGAACCATAGGAAAGAGGTCTCCGGTCTCCTAGTTTGGAGGAGAAGAATGAAGAGAGACAAAGTGGTGAGATAGCAGCTGTATTCAGATGAACAGATTAACAAAATTGGAAGGGACCTTGTACTGTAGGTCATCTAGTCCAACCCCCCACCCAAGCTGGAGACCCTACACCACCTCTGACAAATGGCAGTCCAGTCTCTTCTTAAAAGTCTCCAGTGATGAAGCTCCCACAACTTCTGAAGGCAACTTCTGTTCCATTGGTTGATTGTTCTCACTGTCACAAAATTTCTCCTTATTTCCAGGTTGAATCTCTCCTTGATCAGTTTCCATCCATTATTCCTTGTCTGGCCTTCAGGCGCTTTGCAAAATAGCTTGACCCCTTCCTCTCTGTGGCAGCCCCTCAAATATTGGAATGCTGCTATCCTGTCTCCCCTGGTCCTTCTCTTCACTAGACTAGACATACCCAGTTCCTGCAACCATTCACTGTATGTTTTAGCCTCCAGTCTTCTAATCATCTTGGTTGCTCTTTTCTACACTTTCATCTTAGCTGCATTCATCCTTCGTTTGCTTATGCTCCCCCATCAGCTGAAGACCAGCCAAGATGTTTCAAGATCTGGCCTCTCTTGATCCCTTGCCATTAATTTCTGTTTCATCCCAGACTCTAGAGTTGCAGGAACCCACAATGATGTCACTGGGGCATTGGGAGA